>JABMCL010003156.1:452500-457500 GCA_018857735.1 Alviniconcha marisindica | reverse complement strand
TAACTTCCGCCAAATATAAATTTCAAGTAACGAACACAACGATAATAGCAAAACAACAACAACAAAATCTGTAATCTAGAACCTCTATTTCCACACGGCTTCGCACCTTTTACCGTGCCAAGATCTGGCATCTTCACACCGTAATCTGAAGACAACACGCGTAGGAAGGGGATTAGTGACGTCATTACCGGTCCACATACGTCACGCCTGTAACGAGTCGACGTTTCTGCTTCTTTCTGTCCCGTCGACAGTGAGGGAGACCGTACAGAGCTCAACGACAGAGACTTCCCTCCTGTGACGGAGGGACCGCTGTGTCTAGCGGCCTTATTTCCAGAATCGCATTCACGGACAAGCGGCACCCAACCAGGATGTCCTACAACGACAACAGCAACTCAACCGCCACCATGGAGCCCCACGCCACCATCGGTGAGTACCGGCATTAAAAAACAAAATTAAACAACAACAACCAGAACAACAACAACAACAAAAACCACCTATTCAACAGCTCCAACGTTAGTGACGAAAGTTCTTCGTCGTTTCTGTTATTAGTCAATGACCAGTCGACATTTGTCTTTTTCTGTTTAGCCCTGATATAACCCTTTGTGGATGATTAGGCTCAAGGCACCAATTAACTAACTAACTAAATCTTTTCTGTTACTAACTAACTAAATCTTTTCTGTTATCAGTCAATGACCAGTCGACATTCGTTTTTTTCTGTTATCAATGACCAGTCGACATGTCCAGTATGAGCGAATAGGCAGCCGCCATGCCCATTATCAGTGAATAGTCAGTCGCTATTCCCATTATCAGTGAATAGTCAGTCGCTATTCCCATTATCAGTGGATAGTCAGTGGATCAGTGGATAGTCAGTCGCTATTCCCATTATCAGTAAATAGTCAGTCGCTATTCCCATTATCAGTGAATAGTCAGTCGCTATTCCCATTATCAGTGGATAGTCAGTCGCTATTCCCATTATCAGTGAATAGTCAGTCGCTGTTCCCATTATCAGTGAATAGTGAGTCGTCTTGTCCATTATCAGCGAATAGTGAGTCGCTATACCCATTATCAGTCGCTATTCCATTGAATAGTCAGTCGTTATTTCCATTATCAGTGAATAGTCAGTTTCTATTCCCATGATCAGTGAATAGTCAGTCGCTATTCCCATTATCAGTGAATAGTCAGTCGCTATTCTCATTATCAGTGAATAGTCAGTCGCTATTCCAATTATCAGTGAATAGTCAGTCGCTATTTCCATTATCAGTGAATAGTCAGTCGCTATTCCCATCATCAGTGAATAGTCAGTCGCTATTCCCATTATCAGTGAATAGTCAGTCGCTATTCCCATTTTCAGTGTATAGGGAGTCTCTATTTCCATTATCAGTGAATAGTCAGTCACTATTCCCATTATCAGTGAATAGTCAATCGCTATTCCCATTATCAGTGAATAGTGAGTCGCTATTCCCATTATCAGTGAATAGTGAGTCGCTATTTCCATTATCAGTGAATAGTCAGTCCCTATTCCCATTATCAGTGAATAGTCAGTCGCTATTCCAATTATCAGTGAATAGTCAGTCGCTATTTCCATTATCAGTGAATAGTCAGTCGCTATTCCCATTATCAGTGAATAGTCAATCGCTATTCCCATTATCAGTGAATAGTCAGTCGCTATTCCCATTATCCGCGAATAGTCAGTCGTCATGCCCGTTATCAGTGAATAGTCAGTCGCTATTCCCATTATCAGTGAATAGTCAATCGCTATTCCCATTATCAGTGAATAGTGAGTCGCTATTCCCATTATCAGTGAATAGTGAGTCGCTATTTCCATTATCAGTGAATAGTCAGTCGCTATTCTCATTATCAGTGAATAGTCAGTCGCTATTCCAATTATCAGTGAATAGTCAGTCGCTATTTCCATTATCAGTGAATAGTCAGTCGCTATTTCCATTATCAGTGAATAGTCAGTCGCTATTCCCATCATCAGTGAATAGTGAGTCGCTATTCCCATTATCAGTGAATAGTCAGTCGCTATTCCCATTTTCAGTGTATAGGGAGTCTCTATTTCCATTATCAGTGAATAGTCAGTCACTATTCCCATTATCAGTGAATGTCAATCGCTATTCCCATTATCAGTGAATAGTGAGTCGCTATTCCCATTATCAGTGAATAGTGAGTCGCTATTTCCATTATCAGTGAATAGTCAATCCTTATTCCCATTATCAGTGAATAGTAAGTCGCTATTTCCATTATCAGTGAATAGTCAGTCGCTATTCCCATTATCAGTGAATAGTCAATCGCTATTCCCATTATCAGTGAATAGTCAGTCGCTATTCCCATTATCCGCGAATAGTCAGTCGTCATGCCCGTTATCAGTGAATAGTCAGTCGTCATGCCCGTTATCAGTGAATAGTCGTCATGCCCGTTATCAGTGAATAGTCGTCATGCCCATTGTCATTGTCTATGATCAGTGAATAACCATTCGCCCTGTCCATTACTTGTGAATAGCCAGTCGGCATGTCCTTTGTGACGATATTGTTATTTTTATGTTTGTTTTATATGTAGTATTTATCTCATCGTGATGGTGTCACAAATTTCTTTTATGTCGATGGCACATCTTTCCCACTCATTGCGTCATTTTTGATACATATATATTTTTAAATAAAAATTATGGTCATTGACATGTTCATGGCATGTTGTTGTCACGACATTTTGTTTTTCGTCATGTAGGTGTTACATCCCAGTTCTTATCATGTTCATATCGCATATTTCCGTCATGCTGACGTCATGCTTTTGGATCATAACTGTCTTATTTATTTCTGTTTTTGTTGTTGTTTGTTTTGGTTTGCTTAGGCGTTTCTCATTTTTGCCACGCTTTTTTTTCCATCACAATTTTGTGATGTTTTCATCATATTTCCGTCACTTTTGTTTCATCACGTTGCTGCGACGTGTTATTTCGCACAGTTAAGTTACATCAGATGTAGCGCACAGTTAAGTTACATCAGGTATCATTTCCACCTCACGGTTGTCACATACTTATATTATTGTGTGGCAGCCCCAAGATTACATTACTTGTTTGCCTGATGCTGCTCTCACGTATCATTTTCATAGTGTGGATGTTGCGTTTTTACATTGGGGTTGTTTCTGCCACAGATTTACATGTATTATTCATATGATGTTGCTGTCACATGTCATTTACATCTCGTTGCTGTCTCGCATTTACACTGTGTTGCTGCCGCAAAAATGTACATACACATGTTTACATGATGTTGCTGTCACTTATCATTATCATCTGGCTGTCACGTATCATTTTCGTCATCTGGCTGTCACGTATCATTTTCGTCATCTGGCTGTCACGTATCATTATCATCATCTGGCTGTCACGTATCATTTTCGTCATCTGGCTGTCACGTATCATTTTCGTCATCTGGCTGTCACGTATCATTTTCGTCATCTGGCTGTCACGTATCATTTTCGTCATCTGGCTGTCACGTATCATTTTCGCCATCTGGCTGTCACGTATTATTATCATCATCTGGCTGTCACGTATCATTTTCGTCATCTGGCTGTCACGTATCATTTTCGTCATCTATCTTCATCTGGCTGTCACGTATCATTTTCGTCATCTGGCTGTGACGTATCATTATCATCATCTGGCTGTCACGTATTTACATCGTGCGGTGCTGTTGTCACGTATCATTGTCGTCCACTGGTCGTCACGTATTTACATCGTGAGGTGCTGTTGTCACGTATCATTGTCGTCAACTGGCTGTCACGTGTTTACATCGTGCGGTGCTGTTGTCACGTATCATTGTCGTCAACTGGCTGTCACGTGTGTACGTCGTGCGGTGCTGTTGTCACGTATCATTGTCGTCAACTGGCTGTCACGTGTGTACGTCGTGCGGTGCTGTTGTCACGTATCATTGTCGTCAACTGGCTGTCACGTGTTTACATCGTGCGGTGCTGCTGTCACGTATGTCCACCACCAGGTGCCCAGGCTCTGGTCCAGAGTCACCCGGAGCGGTGTGGATTTCTACGGAAGCGCGGACAGAAGGAGCGGTTGCTGGAAAACCTGCATCTCTCCAAACACATCAACTGTAAGCATACGTATCTCCCCCTGTGGCGTCATTACAGTGCGTCAGCGGGGACCGCCTGGGTTGCGTCCTTCACGCGACACTTTAAGACACTGGGGCCATCGTCATTTAGACGCACATTGGAACGGTTTCAAAAGCAACGTTGGGGAAACTTCTGAGAGAGAGAGAGAGAGAGAGAGAGAGAGAGAGAGAGAGAGAGAGAGAGAGAGAGAGAGAGAGGGACAGAGACAGAGACAGAGACAGAGAGACAGAGAGAGAGAGGGGGAGACGGGATGGAGCGCATATTGGCTTTTCCGAGCGCATAGATGCCATGTTAAATCGAACTGAACTGAAAAACCCGAGGAAATAGCTCCGAGGAAATAGCTCACATGGCTTCGTTTGCTTGGGCGTGCTTATAGTGCTTGGAGCATTTGCTTAGCACCAAGACTGCAAGAAAGGCCGCACAGTTGAATTGCATGCATTGTATACATGCTTACCGGCACAACTTGCTTGCATCTTAGCGTAACTGTATGCCTGCCCCCACCAAGTGCTTGCTTAGCTAGGGAAAGCGAAGATAAACAAGAATAAAAATGGCCAGTTGTGTAATGTGTGCATGGTCTCGTGCCCTGAAAATTTGATAACTGGAGTGGTCGCATTTTCAGAGATCGAGCGAACACATTTCAGTTCAAATTCAGTTCAGCATACTTTATTGTCCGTTACAATCATAACAATTAAATGGAAATTTGTCTTTGCTCACACCAGCTCTGCGACATTAAATAATGTAGTTAAATTAAATTAAACACATTAAAAGCAGAAGGAGGTATAACACATAAAGAACAGCTGTCATAAAAGATAAGTGATAACTAATACAGCCTTCACAATCACATGCATTCCAGATGGCATTTTAAGGTAGAAAACCGATACATAATAATA
>JABMCL010003156.1:435000-445000 GCA_018857735.1 Alviniconcha marisindica | reverse complement strand
TATGTATGCATGTTATGTGTGTGCATATACGTATGTGTGCGTGCGTGCGTGCGTACGTGCGTGCATATGTGTGTGTGTGCGTGCGTGCGTGTGTGTGTATGTGTGTGTGTGTGTGTGTGTGTGTGTGTGTGTGTGTGTGTGTGTGTGTGTGTGTGTGTGTGTGGTGTGTGTGGTGATTGTGTGTGTGTTGTGTGTGTGTGTGTATGCGTGCGTGCGTGCGTGTGTGTGTATGTGTGTGTGTGTGTGTGTGTGTGTGTGTGTGTGTGTGTGTGTGTGTGTGTGTGTGTGTGTGTGTGTGTGTGTGAGTGTGTGTGTGTGTGCAGAAGTCGGTCTGGTGGTGATGGCGATGTATTCAAGGATCTGGAGAAACCCGTATTTGAGTCGGAGGAGACAGAACTACCGAGTAAAGGTAATTATTTACAAACAGGTGCCCTTCGTGTCTTTGGCTCGTTCGTCTGCATTCTCTGCTGCTTGTTCTTCGTTGTTGTTCGCATTGTTGTTGTTTTCGTCTTTTTCATTTTTGATATTTGCATTGTTGTTGTCTTTTTCTTCTTTGGTGTATGGCATTCTCTCTCTCTCTCTCTCTCTCTCTCTCTCTCTCTCTCTCTCTCTCTCTCTCTCTCTCTCTCTCTCTCTCTCTCTCTCTCTCTCTCTCTCTCTCTCTCTCTCCTGTTTGTATATTGGCGCTGTGGTTGTCTTCTTCTTCTTTGATATTGGCAGTGTTGTTATCTTCTTCCTCGATATTGACATTGCTGTTGTCTTCGTCTTTTTCATTTTTGATATTGGCATTGCTGTTGTCTTCTTCTTTTATGATACTGGCAGTTATTGTCTTCGTCTTCTTCATTCTTTATATTGGCATTGCTGCTTTCTTCTTCCTTTTTGTTTCTTTGTTTATTTTGATATTGACATTGTTGTTGTTTTCGTCTTTGTCATTCTTGATATTGGCACTGCTGTTCTTTTCTTCTTTCTACGATATTGGCATTGTATATTGCTGCTGTCTTCGTCTTATTCGTGGAAGTGTTGAGGACCAGAAATTCAGACGCCCTACTGATGGGATGGGATTTCCCTTCCTGTGTTCACCATGTACTGTTTTACAGCTGTTTTGCTGTATTGCCGCTCTTATTCTAATGAAATCCAAACATATAAAAGGTTCAAAAGAACGCTACTTATTAGGACAAGACAAAACCAGCAAAATTTCGGGGTAATTCCCTTTGTCAAGCTACAAAACGACACTTAATGCGTCATGCCAACTTTCTTCCAAGCAGGGGACAGGAAAACAACATAGCTCAAACAAAAACAGATAAATGGTTTAGCTTTTCATCTCATTTTTCATCGTTTTTTTATCGTCTGGCTGTTGTTTAAGTGTTGTTTTGTAGCTTGACAAAGGGGATTACCCAGAAAATTGGCTGGTTTTGTCTTGTCCTAACCTTTAACCTTTTATGTGTTTGGATCTTGTTTTAGAACTCTAGCAGTCATTCTTGTTTCAGATATTTATTCTAATAATTTAACTGAAGTCATTTTCCTGTACTTGCTCATCATGGAGTGGTTTCGTTACTGTTTCGTTTGATTACCACTTTTACATCGAATGATTTAATTAGATTTTTTTTTTTTTTTAACAGTTCACTCTGCATTTGCTGCATTTTGCCGCGGGGAGTGGTGGTGGGGGCGGAGGGGGTGGGGGAGGGGGGGGGGGGAGGGGAAGGGATGGGAGGGGGGCGTACTTTATCATTAGTCTGTATGATACCTGTGATTTTAGTGATTACCTTTTAGTGTGAGTGTTTGACAGCCTATGTGTTTACTTGGTAGTGTTGGCCTTAATGAGCTGCTTGTGTGTAGGAATGACTGAGTGAGCGCCTGTCGGGCGGAATGCGCTGCACATCTCTTGAGTAAGAATGATGGAGTTGTGTGTGCAAGGGCTGTGTGTGTGTGTGTGTGTGTGAGTGCAATGGCTCTGTGTGTGTGTGTGTGTGTGTGTGTGTGTGTGTGTGTGTGTGTGTTGTGTGTGTGTGTGTGTGTGTGTGTGTTGTGCTGTGTGTGCTGTGTGTGTGTGTGTGTGTGTGTGTGTGTGTGTGTGTGTGTGTGTGTGTGTGTGTGTGTGTGTGTGCGTGTGTGTGCAAGGCTGTGTGTGTGTGTGTGTGTGTGTGGTGTGTGTGTGTGCGTGTGTGCGTGCAAGAGCTGTGTGTGTGTGTGTGTGTGTGTGTGTGTGGTGTGTGTGTGTGTGTGTGTGTGTGTGTGTGTGTGTGTGTGTGTGTGTGTGTGTGTGTGTGTGTGTCTGTGTGTGTGTGTGTGTGTGGTGTGGTGTGTGTGTGTGTGTGTGTGTGTGTGTGTGTGTGTGTGTGTGTGTGTGTGTGTGTGTGTTGTGTGTGTTTTTGTGTGTGTGTGTGTGTGTGTGTGTGTGTGTGTGCAAGGGCTGTGTGTGTGTGTGTAGTTTGTTCGGTCCGCTGATTTAGATGTGTGTTCCACAGACTCGTATAATAGAAAACATTTTTTCACGATATGAGTTAGAGCTCAGGATCTGTGCGAAAGTCGATGTGACCATCCTGGGTTGGCCATCCCTAATAGTCCTTAAAGTCTCTGTGGACGTGAAGCAACATTAACTTGAATTTTCATCCAGTACACAGAGCTGGAGAGGTGTGTGTGTGTGAAAGTCGGGGCAGCCGTCCCCGTTCCTAATAGTCCTTAGGATCTCTGTGGAGGGAAAGCAACATTCGAAGAAAGAACAACGACAATAAGTGTATAATTATTTATGCATCATGTTAAAAAAAAAAAAAAAAAAAAAGTAACAAGAATGACTGCTAGCGTTCTAATAAATAAATGTTTGTGTCCTAATAAATAAGCGTTCTCTTGAACCTTTTATGTGTGTGCATCATGTTGTAACTTAGCATGCAGCCGAGGGGCAATTTCTTTTATGCTATGTACAGACAATGAAGTGTCTGTATTTTGTATTCTTCTTTGTTATCGGCATTGTTGGTGTCGTCGTTTTTTTTGTTTTTTTTGGTTTGTTATTGGCATTGCTGTTGTTTTCGTCTTTTTCTTCTTGGCATTATGTTGTCTTCGTCTTCCTCTTCTTCTTTTTTTTTTTACTGGCATTGTTGTTTTCTTCGTCTTTGTTATTGACATTTTTGTTGTTTTTGTTTCCTTTGTTATTGGCATTGGTGTTGTGGTTCTTCTTCCTCTTCCTTGTTACTCCTTGTTCTTCTTCGTCACTGGCATTGTTGTTGTCTTCTTCATTTGTTATTGGCATTGTTGTCTCCTTTATGTGTTATTTGCATTGTTGTTGTCTTCCTTTGTTATTGGCATTGTTGTTGTCTTCATTTGTTATTGGCATATTGTTGTTGTCTTCTTCATTTGTTATTGGCATTGTTGTTGTCTTCTTCATTTTGTTATTGGCATTGTTGTTGTCTTCTTCATTTGTTATTGGCATTGTTGTTGTCTTCATTTGTTATTGGCATTTTGTTGTCTTCATTTGTTATTGGCATATTGTTGTTGTCTTCTTCATTTGTTATTGGCATTGTTGTTGTCTTCTTCATTTTGTTATTGGCATTGTTGTTGTCTTCTTCATTTGTTATTGGCATTGTTGTTGTCTTTATTTGTTATTGGCATTTTTGTTGTCTTCATTTGTTATTGGCATATTGTTGTTGTCTTCTTCATTTGTTATTGGCATTGTTGTTGTCTTCTTCATTTGTAATTAGCATTGTTGTTGTCTTCTTCATTTTGTTATTGGCATATTGTTGTTGTCTTCTTAATTTGTTATTGGCATTGTTGTTGTCTTCTTCATTTGTTATTGGCATTGTTGTCTTCTTCATTTATTATTGGCATTGTTGTTGTCTTCTTCATTTTGTTATTGACATATTGTTGTTGTCTTCTTCATTTGTTATTGGCATTGTTGTTGTCTTCTTCATTTGTTATTGGCATATTGTTGTTGTCTTCTTCATTTGTTATTGGCATTGTTGTTGTCTTCTTCATTTTCTTATTGGCATACTGTTGTTGTCTTCTTCATTTGTTATTGGCATTGTTGTTGTCGTCTTTCTTCCTCCTCCTCTTTCTTATTTGCATTGTTGCTGTCTTCTTGTTCTTCTTAGCTGTTGACAGTGTTGTTGTTTTCTTCTTCTTTATCATTGGCATGGTTGTTGTCTACATTCTTCTTCCTTCTTCTTCTTGTTGGCATTGGTGTCTTCTTCTGTCTTATTGACATTGTTGTTGTTGTTGTTGTTGTTTGTTGTTGTTGTTGTTGTTGTTGTTGTTGTTGTTGTTGTTGTTCTTCTTCTTCTTCTTCTTCTTCTTCTTCTTCTTCTTCTTCTTCTTCTTCTTCTTCTTCTTCTTCTTCTTCTTCTTCTTCTTCTTCTTCTTCTTCTTCTTCTTCTTCTTCTTCGTTGTTGTTGTTGTTGTTGTTGTATCATTCTTTGTTGTCGTTGGTTTTTGTTATTGTTCCTGAGGGTATTATTGTTGCTGTTTTTGTTGTTTGTTTGTTTTTTGTTTTTGTTTTTTGTTCTGGTAGCTGCTGCTGCTGCTGCTGCTGTTGTGGCTGTTGTTGCTGTTGCTGTTCTTCTCGTGCTTCGTGCCATTTAGCTTCATTAATTGTCAGTCCTTCTCAGTTTGAAGTGACGTGTATACAACTAGCGCAGCGTATGATCGACGATGTGAAATCCTTGGCTTTGTACCCGGAAGTTGGATCTCAAGTCGCACTTCCGGGATGGCTTCACACTCCAAGCCTGGCTTTCTGACACCCTTCCAGGATGTGAAAAGCCAGTGCTAGGAGTTTGTGATCGTCATGTTCCCGAGTCGCGCGTGACAGTGTGTTTCCGTACCAGCTAAAGTTTCGTTTGGATGGTTTTCTATTTCATTTCTCAAAAATCGTCAATATCCACCCTAATTCATTCTGGTGCTTGAGCCAGAAACGTTTGTCCTGGTGTACTATTCAGAAGAGGCCAGTGTTTGGAGACACTGACCTCTTCTTCTGAATAATACACTCGGAAAATGTGGCAGTGTGTGTTCACTTACGTGACAAGGGCAGCCGGATAGCCGGTGCAGACTTCTAAAGGTTTAGCCCTCTGGGGGCTTTGATGCCGTGAAATGTAGAAGAATGGGGAATGCGTTTCACATTGCTTTTTCGTGGTCATTATGACTGTCAACGGTGTGATGTTTTTGGGGGGACCTTAACGCTCTGTTAGCTGCGTAGGTCAACGATGATGATGATAATGAAGAAGAAGAAGAAGAAGATGATGATGATGATGATGATGATGATGATGATGATGATGATGATGATGAAGAGGAGGAGGAGAAGGAAGAGGAGGAGAAGGAAGAGGAGGAGGTGAAAAAGAGGAAGGGATTCACTGTGTAATGTAATTTTATACCGCCATCGCGTCGTCTAAATTGTATGACTGCTAAGTGTACTACTGCTTTTGGGTGGACTGCTGCAGACGCGAAGAAGTACCGGAGTGGTGAAAATAACCACTTTGACATCGACGAAGAAGAAAGCAGCGACGACAGTGACTACGACAGACCAGATGAAGAATGGCATTGTAAGCCCAAGGAAATATCGCCTCCTCCGAGGCGGAGGCTGCCTCTGCCGCGTGAGTGTCAGATTCATACACACGACGTGACAAACAGTTAGATAGATGAATAGGAGAGAGAGAGAGAGAGAGAGAGAGAGAGAGAGAGAGAGAGAGAGAGAGAGAGAGAGAGAGAGAGACAGACAGACAGACAGACAGACAGACAGACAGACAGACAGACAGACAGACAGACAGACAGACAGACAGACAGACAGACAGACAGACAGAGACAGACAGGCAGAGACAGACAGACAGACAGACAGAGAGACAAAGTGAAAGGCAGAGAGAGAGACAGAGAGAAGATGAGAGAGAGAGAGAGAGGAGAGAGAGAGAGAGAGAGAGAGAGAGAGTACTTTATACACAAGGATAAAGATTTAAGCACAAGTCGAGAGAGAGAGAGAGAGAGAGAGAGAGAGAGAGAGAGAGAGAAGAGAGAAGAGAGAGTACTTTATTACACAAGGATACAGATTTAAGCACAAGTCGGGGAGAGAGAGAGGAGAGAGAGAGAGAGAGAGAGAGAGAGAGAGAGAGAGAGAGAGAGAGAGAGAGAGAATACTTTATTACACAAGGATAAAGATTTAAGCACAAGTCGGAGAGAGAGAGAGAGAGAGAGAGAGAGAGAGAGAGAGAGAGACAGACAGACAGACAGACAGACAGACAGACAGACAGACAGACAGACAGACAGACAGACAGACAGACAGACAGACAGACAGACAGACAGTCAAACCGCACTGGCCACATCAATCAGATCGGTGAGGACGGATCTCTCTCTCTCTCTGTATATAAATAATGCCTGTAATTTGATATCTATTCATCAGTAGCTTAGCAAGGACTAGTTGTTAGACAGGTTTGTGACTGAACCTAAACTACAATCCTTGTCAAATAAAGTTTTCGAGATCGAGTTCGAGTTCTCTCTCTCTCTCTCCCCTTCCCCCTTCCCCCCTCTCTCTAATATTAGTGTAGTTAGCGTTACTGCCTTATTTTTTTCTGTTCCGGGTTTGTTCTGGAAACATATTAGTGCTAGTCTCTGAGGGGGGTCGTAGATCGGGTTCCGGGTGTATGTGTAGACGAGGGACTGTGGTACTGCTCCTTGTGATGTGTGACGAGGGGACTTATTAGTTGCTCTCGTTTTAGATTAGTGTAGTTAGCGTAGTCTGCCGTGTGTGTGTGGATGTGTGGATGAATGGAGAGTGTTAAGGTAGATAGCGTGGGTTGCCGGGTGTGTGGATGTGTAGACGAGTGGAGAACATTAGTGTAGTTAGCGTAGTCTGCCGGGTGTGTGGATGTGTAGACGAGTGGAGAACATTAGTGTAGTTAGCGTAGTCTGCCGGGTGTGTGGATGTGTAGACGAGTGGAGAACATTAGTGTAGTTAGCGTAGTCTGCCGGGTGTGTGGATGTGTGGACGAGTGGAGAACATTAGTGTAGTTAGCGTAGTCTGCCGGGTGTGTGGATGTGTAGACGAGTTGAGAACATTAGTGTAGTTAGCGTAGTCTGCCGGGTGTGTGGATGTGTGGATGAGTGGAGAGTGTTAAGGTAGATAGCGTGGGTTGCCGGGTGTGTGGATGTGTAGACGAGTGGAGAACATTAGTGTAGTTAGCGTAGTCTGCCGGGTGTGTGGATGTGTGGACGAGTGGAGAACATTAGTATAGTTAGCGTAGTCTGCCGGGTGTGTGGATGTGTGGACGAGTTGAGAACATTAGTGTAACTAGCGTAGTCTGCCGGGTGTGTGGATGTGTGGACGAGTGGAGAACATTAGTGTAGTTAGTGTAGTCTGCCGGGTGTAGGGATGTGTGGATGAGTGGAGAGTGTCAGGACTTTAACTGCACATAGACTGCCAGGTGTAGGGATATATGGACGAGCGGTGAACGCCTTGGTTGTGACTGCCGCCTTGTTGTCGACAGCGGTGCCGAATGGAACCAAAGACCAGAGCAAGGACCAGAGCAAGGACCGCACCAGTCCACCCGTTGCCAGCCGTTCCATCGCCCCACCCCCCACACCCAAAAACCTACCGCCGGACTCATCCAACAGGAATAAGATGCCATTACCTTTAGTCCTGCCGAAGCCAGCCGTGGTAAGTGCACTAGAGTAGGACATCCCCAGGATATATGCCGCGACACGTGAGGGGGGTGATAAAGCTCATATCAAGCTTTTTGAGAAACATGTTCGACACCCACAGGAAATATGCCATAAAGGGCGAGGAGGGTGATAAAGCTTATATCAAGCTTTTTGAGAAACATGTTCGACACCCACAGGAAATATGCCGTGAAATGTGTGGAGGGTTTATCACCCTTATATCTTATATCTTTCGACACCCACAGGATATATGCCGTGAAGGATGAGGAGGGAGAGAAAGCTTATATCTTTCGACACCCACAGGAAATATGCCGTGAAGGATGAGGAGGGAGATAAAGCTTATATCTTTCGACACCCACAGGAAATATGCCGTGAAGGATGAGGAGGGAGATAAAGCTTATATCTTTCGACACCCACAGGAAATATGCCGTGAAGGATGAGGAGGGAGATAAAGCTTATATCAAGCTTTTTGAGAAACATGTTCGACACCCACAGGAAATATGCCATAAAGGGCGAGGAGGGAGAGAAAGCTTATATCAAGCTTTTTGAGAAACATGTTCGACACCCACAGGAATTATGCCGTGAAATGTGAGGAGGGTGATAAAGCTTATATCTTTCTACACCCACAGGAAATATGCCGTGAAGGGCGAGGAGGGTGATAAACTTATATCAAGCTTTTTGAGAAACCTGTTAGACACCCTCAGGAAATAATTATGCTGTGAAGGGCGAGGAGGGTGATAAACTTATATCAAGCTTTTTGAGAAACATGTTAGACACCCACAGAAAATATGCCGTGTAGGGTGAGGAGGATGATAAAGCTAATATCAAGCTTTTTTGAGAAACGCTTGATATCCGTAATGCACAGCCGAAATGGACAATTTAGTTTTGTGGTCTATCATTGTTTTAACTTTGGAAAAGAAAATAGTTCCAAGAAAAGGTGAAACGGTTCCTCAAGGGATTGAAGTGAACAGGATTTCCCTATTTAAAAAAATAAAAATATTTAGGTCTCTTTGATAACTTTCTTTCTATTTGTTATTGTTTGTAGCCTTTCTTATCGAGAACGAAACATGTATCAATATTTTCAGAGCTTAATAGCACATAACGTTTTTCTCCATGGGAAAGAACAACGTTTACACTTACCAAAGTTTCAAGATTCAGAATTACTTTATTATCTTAAATGCCACATACTTTGCAAAACGCCCGTTTGTTTTGCAAAGTAAGCGACACTTTATTTAATAATAATTTTGTATTAAAAAGTAAGACGGCTTAAGAGAACCTGCTGTAAATACGGGAGCAGAAACTTCAACACCCTCTGCAAAGAGCCCAGAGCTATTTCTCTTGAAATCCTGGGCTCGGTCAGAATAGTATGAATCCGAATGCTTGCCAGCTCCATGTGCACTTTAACTGAGGTCTTCCGGTGTTTTGTTCCAAATTCTATCTCTTCAATCACACGGCTTTGTGTGGCATAACAGTGAATCAAACCTTGGGGGTTTGGTGAATTGGTTTGCAAGGTGTAAGGGAAACAACTCTCGCGCAATAGCAGCTGCAGGGCTGTAATTAGCCAGTAAGTAAAAACAGCCGTCGAACGCAGCAGCCATGCTGTCCTCACAGTATATATATATATATATATATATATATATATATATATATATATTATTAATATTTATATAATATATATATATATATTATTATAGCAACGGAACAGAAGACTGGTTGATTTCGAAATAAATACGTTCAAATGTCGTAATGTTTCACGAACACTGGTGACGAAATACATCAGCTACAATCAGCTGAGGCAAATTACAATGATTAAAATGCTAAATTAGCCGCAAACTGTTGCAGCAGTCAACGCAGTACCACATGGTGTTCAGATCGTAGCATATGAGGGAAGAGGCGGGGTTTAAGGCGGAGAGCTCTCTCTGCACCATCCTGGTTGATGGGGAGCGGGATAGCTCAGTGGTTAGAGCGCCGGACTCGTGATTGAAAGGTCGCGGGTTCGAATCCCTGCAGGAGCGGCGGGAGAGTTTTCTTCTCTAGGGTCAACTTTCTGTGCTGACTCTTATTTCGGTATCCGTTCCACCCCGTGTTACCGCAGTAACACGTAAAAGATCCCGGTCATTCTGCCAAAAGTGCAGGTTACAGCTAAACACGCATACACCCTACCTATGTGGCTTTGAATGAAGTGACACTGTAACCTGGTGCATGGTTGAATGGTGTACACAGAACTTGCGCCGAAAGGGCAGCATTTCACGTGGCACCAGCCATGCAACAACCACAGAGCGCTACCAATACACCACTTCCGTGGATATTAATAATACGCGCTATAAAAGGATACAGTCACTCACTGAGAATCACATGCAACATGTGCGCATTG
>JABMCL010003156.1:425000-430000 GCA_018857735.1 Alviniconcha marisindica | reverse complement strand
CTCTTCCTCCTCCTTCTTCTTCTTCTTCTTCTTCTTCTTCTTCTTCTTCTTCTTCTTCTTCTTCTTCTTCTTCTTCTTCTTCTTCTTCTTCACTGTGCATAGTCTAGTGTGTGCGCTAACACGGAATTGTCTGTGTGTTGTCCGCCAGGTGTTGGCGGTCATGACTCCAGAGGATGTGAAGGAATACAAGATCTTCGTAGTGGTCAGTACAGTGCTTTGTGGTCATTGCCTTCCTCGCCTCCACCCCCCCACCCCCACCCCCCCACCCCACCCCCATCATCCCTGTGGTCAGTACATCAATTCTGACGCTTGCAGCAGGTTCATTAGTTCTTCACAGAGGTGAGTGCAGTAGTTCAGGTTGTAACGCCCACTCCCCGCCCCACCTGCACACTCTACAACTAGACCTGTTACACCTTCACAGAGGTGAGTGCAGTAGTTCAGGCTGTAACGCCTACTCCCCGCCCCACCTGCACACTCTACAACTAGACCTGTTACACCTTCACAGAGGTGAGTGCAGTAGTTCAGGCTGTAACGCCTACTCCCCGCCCCACCTGCACACTCTACAACTAGACCTGTTACACCCTCACAGAGGTGAGTGCAGTAGTTCAGGCTGTAACCCCCTACTCCCCACCCCACCTGCACACTCTACAACAAAGACCTGTTACACCCTCACAGAGGTGAGTGCAGTAGTTCAGGCTGTAACGCCCACTCCCCACCCCACCTGCACACTCTACAACTAAACCTGCTACACCCTCACAGAGGTGAGTGCAGTAGTTCTGGCTGTAAGCCTACTCCCCACGCCACCTGCACACTCTACAACTAGACCTGTTACACCCTCACGGAGGTGAGTGCAGTAGTTCAGGCTGTAACGCCTACTCCCCACCCCACCTGCACACTCTACGACTAGACCTGTTACACCCTCTCAGAGGTGAGTGCAGTAGTTCAGGCTGTAACGCCTACTCCCCACCCGCATGCAGACTTCTAGATCAGTCCGTCCGGCTGTCCGTCGTAACAGCCTTCTGGTTTCCGTGGACGTAAAGCTATATTGGACGTAAAGCTATGCTTGAACCATGCTTCGGCATTGGTCTTAGCTTGTCCCTAATATGTCAGCCGACATCTGAGGACATTAAGCAACACTACCTACCAACTCCCCACCCCACCTGCACACTCTACAACTAGACTCGTTACACCTTCACAGAGGTGAGTACAGCATTTCTTCTCACTCCTATCCCTCACCCCCCACTGTCTACCCCCCACCCACCCCCCACCCCCCACCCCCCCACACACACACACCCTGGACCCTACAGCTAGATTAATAATGCATTTTTACAAAGGCGAGTGACCTCTGGTCACTCCTATCCCACCATCCCCATCTCCAGACTTTACAGCAAGATTCATTGGATCGTTACAGAGGTGAGTACAACACTTCTGATCACTCCTATCCCACCCCCACTCCCCATTCTGCCCACTCCCATCCCTCCACCCCCACTCCCACCCCTGACCCTACAGCTAGATTTATTAGATGTTTACAGAGGTGAGTACAACACCTGCTCACTCCCATGCCCCCACCCGTGACCCTACAGCTAGATTTATTAGATGTTTACAGAGGTGAGTACAACACCTGCTCACTCCCATGCCCCCACCCGTGACCCTACGGCTAGATTTATTAGATGTTTACAGAGGTGAGTACAACCTCTAGTCACTCCCATCCCTCCACCCCACCCCCAACCCCCACCGGTGACCCTACAGCTAGATTTATTAGATATTTACAAAGGTGAGTACAACACCTGCTCACTCCCATGCCCCCACCCAGTGACCCTACAGCTAGATTTATTAGATGTTTACAGAGGTGAGTACAACACCTGCTCACTCCCATGCCCCCACCCCGTACCCTACAGCTAGATTTATTAGATATTTAAAGAGCTGAGTACAACACCTGCTCACTCCCATGCCCCCACCCCTACCCCTGACCTTACAGCTAGATTTATTAGAGATTTACAGAGGTGAGCACAACACCTGCTCACTCCCATGCCCCCACCCCGTACCCTACAGCTAGATTTATTAGAGATTTACAGAGGTGAGCACAACACCTGCTCACTCCCATGCCCCCACCCCGTGACCCTACAGCTAGATTTATTAGATATTTACAGAGGTGAGTACAACACCTGCTCACTCCCATGCCCCCACCCCGTACCCTACAGTTAGATTTATTAGATATTTACAGAGGTGAGTAAAACCCTGCTCACTCCCATGCCCCCCCCCCCCCTGACCCTTACAGCTAGATTTATTAGAGATTTACAGAGGTGAGCACAACACCTGCTCACTCCCATGCCCCCACCCCGTACCCTACAGCTAGATTTATTAGAGATTTACAGAGGTGAGCACAACACCTGCTCACTCCCATGCCCCCACCCCGTACCCTACAGTTAGATTTATTAGATATTTACAGAGGTGAGTACACCTGCTCTCTCCCATGCTCCCACCCCTGACCTTACAGCTAGATTGATTAGATATTTACAGAGGTGAGCACAACACCTGCTCACTCCCATGCCCCCACCCCTACCCTACAGTTAGATTTATTAGATATTTACAGAGGTGAGTACACCTGCTCACTCCCATGCCCCCACCCCGTACCCTACAGTTAGATTTATTAGATATTTACAGAGGTGAGCACACCTGCTCACTCCTATGCCCCCACCCCGTACCCTACAGTTAGATTTATTAGATATTTACAGAGGTGAGCACACCTGCTCACTCCTATGCCCCCACCCCGTACCCTACAGTTAGATTTATTAGATATTTACAGAGGTGAGTACACCTGCTCACTCCCATGCCCCCACCCCGTACCCTACAGTTAGATTTATTAGATATTTACAGAGGTGAGCACACCTGCTCACTCCTATGCCCCCACCCCGTACCCTACAGTTAGATTTATTAGATATTTACAGAGGTGAGTACACCTGCTCACTCCCATGCCCCCACCCCGTACCCTACAGTTAGATTTATTAGATATTTACAGAGGTGAGCACACCTGCTCACTCCTATGCCCCCACCCCGTACCCTACAGTTAGATTTATTAGATATTTACAGAGGTGAGTACACCTGCTCACTCCCATGCCCCCACCCCCACCCCTGACCTTACAGCTAGATTTGTTACATATTTACAGAGGTGAGTGCAATACTTCTGCTCACTCCCATCACACGCCCACTACCCACCCCTACCGGAGTCTTACATCAGGCTTATTATTCTGCTGACTCCTCCCCCCCCCCCCCCCCTCCATCCTTACCTACACAAGCGGACTTTTACGACAGACAAAAATCTGACACAGAACGAGGCCCAGACCGCTCGTGCAGAATCCACACACAAGGGAGTGAATCAGCACCGCCAGGTGAGAGTTACCGTAAGCAACTCGAGTCTTAGTTGTTGTGCTCGTATTATGTATTTCGAGCGCCAATTAACTCCCTTGTGTGTGGATTCTTTTACGACAGACTAATATGAGGTCCGCGCAGAGGTGAGTACAACACTTCTGGTCATTCCCATTCCCTCCATCCCCTTCCTGCCCCCCCCCCCCCCGTCGTCCCCCCTCCCCCCTCCCTCCCCCCCCCTCCCTCGCCCCCCACACATCTCCACTGGATTCCTACAAGAGGCTAATTAGTCTGGACAGAGTTGAGTATATCACTTCTGGTCCCCCCCCCCACCCCTCCACTGGACTCTTACAACAGGCTAATCTAGGTCTGGACAGAGGTGAGTACAACTCTTCTGTTCCTTGCCCCCCCCCCCGCTACATCCCTTCCCACCCACTCACCCTGCACTGGACTCTTACAACAGGCTAATCTAGGCCTGGACAGAGGTGAGTACAGCACTTCTGTTCCTCCCCCCCCCTCCATTGGACTCTTACAACAGGCTAATTTAGGCCTGGACAGCGGTGAGTATAGCACTTATGGTTTCCCCCCCCCCCCCCCATTGGACTCCTACAACAGGCTAATTTAGGCCTAGACAGAGGTGAGTATAGCACTTATGGTCACTCCTCCCCCCCCCCCCCACACACACACCATCCGGTCCATCCATCCCCCGCCCCCACAACCCTCCATTGGACTCTTACATCAGCTTCATTTAGGTCTGAACAGGGTTGAGTACAACACCTCTGGCCCCACACTCCGAGCATCGCTTTCCGGCACCTTCCTCCAAATTCTGCCAGATTTAGTTACGCCACTGAAGGGGCACTCTTTGTCTCCGCGCAGCTGTCCAGCGCCCTCCGAAAGGTATGGGTACTGATATGACTGGAAGGAGCCTAGCGTCCAAGCACGCACGTAAACATGAGGCGCATCCACCCCGGGTAAAAAAAAGAAAAGAGTTCCGTCTCGATTCAAACGATTGTGGTTTTATTTGTGCTGGTGCAAATTTTGTTGGCGGCTATAAATGACACGCCTTGTCTTCTTTCACTTGTTTGTAACAAACTTACTACTGTTTGAGCACCAACAAAAAAACTGCTCGTTAGCTGACAGTTTTCTGGACCCTTATGGCGTAACTAAATACGGCAGTGGTTGAAGGAAGGATGTCGTAAACCAGTGCTTGGAGTTTGCTCTGGCCCCTCCCCCCCCCCCCCCCCCCCCCTCCCGTCTCTCTCCGCTCCACCCCCTCCCTCCGCGCTACACTGAACTCTGGTAACAGGTATTTTAGGTCTGCACAGATGTGCGTCATCAAACTCTAAGCACTGGTTTACGACAGAAGGTGCCGGAAAGCGATGCTCGGCGGAGTGTGGTGCGTCAATCCTCTCCCCCCCCCCCCCCCCCCCCTCGAACCCCTTTCTACCTCCTCTCTCAGCCCCCACCCCCTCAACCAGCACCACCAACACCGGACTCTTAATAGACTCATTAGGACTTCACGGAGGTGAGTGAAACACTTCTGGTCACTGCTACCCCTTCCGCCTGCTCCATCCCTGCTCCATCTCCATCCCATTACATCCACCACCCCACCGGACTCTAACAGACTCGTTAGG
>JABMCL010003156.1:397500-410000 GCA_018857735.1 Alviniconcha marisindica | reverse complement strand
ACCCTATACTTATCCAACTAAACACTACAGCACCAAGGACAATGGTAGCTCGGACAGGCGCCTTATCCTGCTAAACACTACAGCACCAAGGACAATGGTAGCTAGGACAGGCGCCTTATCCAGCTAAACACTACAGCACCAAGGACAATGGTAGCTAGGACAGCCGCCTTATCCAGCTAAACACTACAGCACCAAGTACAATGTTAGCTAGGACAGAAGCCTTATACTTATCCAGCTAAACACTACAGCACCAAGGACAGCACCAAGGACAATAATGGTAGCTGGAACAGGCGCCTTATCCAGCTAAACACTACAGCACCAAGGACAGCACCAAGGACAATGGTAGCTGGGACAGGCGCCTTATCCAGCTAAACACTACAGCACCAAGGACAATGGTAGCTGGGAAAGGCGCCTTATCCAGCTAAACACTACAGCACCAAGGACAATGACAGCTAGGACAGTAGCGTTACTCTAATTGCGAGTGCTGCAGGTAAAGGTGTTTTTAAGTAACGTGGAGCGAGACTGAGCGAGTTTCAGACCATGAGCACCACCCCTAATTAGCATTGTCATGCCAAGAAGCTTTCATACACTGCACACAAAGACACCAGAGCCACAAGCAGATATGTATCCTCCAGTTCATTTTTCTCGGTTTAACTGTTGTTTAAGTGCTGTTCTGTCGCTTGACAAAGGGGCTTAGCCCGCAGATTCGCATGTTCCGTTGTGCCATCTTACATTAGTGTTCTTTGTAAATGTTCATGTCTTTGGACATCATTAATCCGATGTTGACCGGGCTCTGAACCTGGGGCACCCACCTTTGCTGTCGGTCCAGTAATCTGAGCAACACCCTCAAGGGTCGAGACATCCGTGAAGAGGATGAAGGTCGGCTGTATGGTACTAGCCTGAATCTTGCTGGACCCATGTTGCAGCTCTCCCAGCGCTTGTTAGGAATTCGATTGTTGCGGCGGAAAAAATCCCACCTGACTTCATTAGATGTAGAGCAGACAATATGTTCAGTAATCCATTTGGAGGCGAGGGCTTTTGTGTGTGCTTACTTACGCTTTTGTGCTGTGTTGTGCTGTGTGTGTGTGTGTGTGTGTGTGTGTGTGTGTGTGTGTGTGTGTGTGTGTGTGTGTGTGTGTGTGTGTGGTGTGTGTGGTTGTGGGTGTGTGTGTGTTGTGTGTGTGTGTGTGTGTGTGGTGGTGTGTGTGTGTGTTGTGTGTGTGTGTGTGTGTGTGTGTGTGTGTGTGTGTGTGTGTGTGTGTGTGTGGTGTGTGTGTGTGTGTGTGTGTGTGTGTGTGTGTGTGTGTGATGGTGTGTGCGTGCTGCTTGCGTGGTGTGGTGTGTGTGTGTGTGTGTGTGTGTGTGTGTGTGTGTGTGTGTGTGTGTGTGTGTGTGTGTGTGTGTGTGTGTGTGTGTGTGTGTGTGTGTGTGTGTGTGTGTGTATGTGTGTGTGTGTGTGTGTGTGCAATTCACTCACGGACCCGATTCACTAAGCCGTGTTATGCGTAACTTCCTCTAGAATCCTGCAGGCACCTGTATACGTCTTCGTGGCTGATAATTTGCCGCTGACTGAAAGTAGCACCGCAGAGTTATTATTATCAGCTCTAAACGAGCACACCCCAAAGCAATATCAGTTCTAGGAATGCAATCTAAAAGGATAAACGTTATTAGATTTACGTATGCGCGGTCATCTTACAGTGCATTGATTGATGCCACACAACTTGGATCATAGTGGTGCTTCTTTGATCGCCCGGAATGCGTATTATGGTGTTTTGATGCCAGGCATCATGGATTAATTACGATGGCCCTTGTTTGGTGCGATGCCACGAGGATCATGTTGGTCCTATATTGACTACGGACGACGTCGATTACGGCAGTCTTTGTGTTATGCCATAGACTGTGGTCGTTGTTTAATGACAGGCAGTGTGGCCTATGGCGGTCGCTGTTTGCTGCCGTACAATGTGGAGTTAAAATGGTCCGTCTTCGATGCTATTCAGCTTGGATTTTATTGGTTCTTGTGTGATGCCAGGCAACACAGGTTATGTTGGCTATTATTTGATGGCGGGCAACGTGAGATTATGTTGGTCCTTGTTTGGCGCCAGGCAACATGGATTATGTTGGTCCTTGTTTGGCGCCAGGCAACATGGATTACTGTTGGTCCTTGTTTGGCGCCAGGCAACATGGATTATGTTGGCTCTTGTTTGAAGCCAGACAACGTGGATACTATTTATACTGGTCTTTTGTGTGGTGCTGGTAACATGGGTTATGCTGGCTCTTGTTTGAAGCCAAGCAACGTGGATTATGTCGGCTGTTGTTTGAAGCCAGGCAGCATGGATTATATTTGCTCTTGTTTGATAGCAGGCAACGTGGATATTACTTATACTGGTACTTTGTTTGTTGCTACTCAATATGGATTATGTTCGCTCTTGTTTGATGCCAGGCAACTAAGATTATGTTGGCTGTTATTTGGTGCCAAACAACGTGAGGTTATGTTGGTCCTTGTTTGATGCCAGGGAACATGGATTATGTCGGCTCTTGTTTGAAGCCAGGCAGCGTGGGTTATGTTGGCTCTTGTTTGACGCCAGGCAACGTGTATTATGCTGGCTATTGTGTGAAGCCAGGCAACGTGGATATTATTTATAGTGGTCTTTTGTGTGATTCCGGTAACATGGGTTATGTTGGCTCTTGTTTGAAGCCAGGCAACGTGGGCTATGTCGGCTTTTGTTTGAAGCCAGGCAACGTGGATTTATGTCGGCTGTTGTTTGAAACCAAGCAACGTGGGTTATGTTGGCTCTTGTCTGAAGCCAGGCAACGTGGATTATGCTAGCTCCTGTTGTATGCCCTGCCATGTAGATTACGGCTGTGTCACTTGATACTGAACGCCCAGTCAACAATTTGTCAGCACGAAAGACAAAATGAAAGTATCAAATTCAACTAGTTACTAGATATTCAACCATAAATCAACTATGTATATTATCAAGGTGAAATTCAGCACGGAAATATCAAACACACCTTCAACACATACAAAAGGGCCAGTCTAAGATATCAACAACATGCTAGAAAGAAAAGAAGAAAAAAACTTCATTGAACTTTAGATACATTTTAGATTTAACAAATGGCTTCCACTTTCCAGACCAGATCAATAAAATCATAAGTAATAGGTTTCATTCGTTATTTATGCCGATTCATATTTGAAAAAGATTGTTTAAAGGTGAAGTTGAATTAGCCGAGAAGGCAGAAACTAGAAAGGCATATTTCCTGACAGCAGAAGATGCGTGGAAAGCTGACAGCAGAAGAAGAGTAGAAAGCTATGCTAATTCTGACCTACTCCAGGTTTGAAAAACAAGAGCCTTTGATCGCTGACTGTAGAAGAAGCGTGGAAAGCTATGCTAATTCGAACCTAGTGCAGGTTTGAAAGAGAGCCTTTGATCACTGACAGCAGAAGAATCGTGGAAAGCTATGCTAATTCTGACCTACGCCAGAATTGAATTTGATCGCTGGATTCTCGGCAGAGGAGAACTTTCTTTCCGAGTCCGCGGAAGTGAGCTATGGAGGTCCTTGCCTGGTGCCACACAACGCAAAATGGTGATCCACGTTTAAGGGCAGCAGAGGGTTAGTCGCAGCAGTCGTGGTATTTTTGACGGCCTCCGGCTTGTCAAGGCATCTATTATTAAGTAACCCCCTTCCCCAGCGCATCTCCACCCCTACCCTCTGGTCCCCATCTCTCCCGCCTCCCATCTCGCCACAGTCAGAGAGATTGTGTGTTAGCCAGTTCTTTGGGTGTCACTGCAAAATGTCACGAGTTTTGTTGGCAAGCGATGGCGCGCTGAGGAAGTGGCTCTTCTGACACCTCTGCTTAGCGTTCCTAGCTGTCCCTGTGAGGGAGCGTGATGGGTGAAAATGCACCACGTCATTGAGGTACATAGAATGGGTGTGCGTCACTGAGGTACATAGAATGGGTGTGGCTTAACCCTTTCACTGCTATAGTGTCACAAATTTTTATTTCTCTTATTAATTTTACGGTCTTTTCATATTAGTGATATTAGACTGATCTTAACATTGTCGAGATAACAGCATATGTCAGTAAATTCATTTTTTTTAATTATTTAAAAACAACAACCAAAAAACGGTTGGGGGCAATGAGTTCTTAAATCACACATTTAAATATACATTTATTTGCTCTGGCATAAACAAAACTGTAAAGACAAAATGTGTCCCAGAAGTGACATAATTTCACTGAGAAGACAAAATGTGAACAGTTCTCATACTGGCTGAGAAGACAAAATGTCAAACAGTTCCGAAACTGGCAGCAAAGACTCGATGTGAAAGTTTCAACACTGCCTGCGAAGACTGGATGTAACTGTTTAATGGAATCACACAACGGTGCTGATCCCTGAAAATGTCATTCTTTGGACTGCATCTCTACGAGTGTATGTAGGTTAATGCTTTTTTTACGGATCCATAGCGCTGATGTTGACTGAGAATTAGCGCCAGTCTGTGCCTGGATCTTGTTGTTTCAGTGTGTGTGTGTGTGTGTGTGTGTGTGTGTGTGTGTGTGTGTGTGTGTGTGTGTGTGTGTTGTGTTGTTTTGTTCTTTATGTTTTTGTTTTTGTTTCTTTGTTGTTGTTTTTGTTTAGTTTTTTTAAACTACATCGCATTCTTTTTTCTTTGTTTGTTTGTTTGATTGTTTGTTTGTTTCTTTCTTTCTTTCTCTTTTTTTTTCTTTCTTTCTTTCGTTCAGAAGCAGACACTGATATCTAACCTAAATAAAAACAACAGTAACACCACATTGTGTTTAAAATGTTCGTTTTTCTTCAAAACGTTTTCAATGAACTGTGACTGAAGAATTCTGAGAGTCACAAATACATACGTAAACACACGCGTAATTAAATGTAGTCCAGTTCTTTACGTCCCTCTGTCTGTCTGTCTGTCTGTCTGTCTCTCCGTGTGTGTGTGTGTGTGTGTGAGTGTGTGCGTGTGCGTGTGCGTGTGTGTGTGTGTGTGTGTGTGTGTGTGTGTGTGTGTGTGTGTGTGTGCGTGTGTGTTTTGTGTGTGTGTGTGGTGTGTGTTGTGTGTGTGGTGTGTGTGTGTGTGTGTGTGTGAGTGTATGTGTGTGTGAGTGCGTGTGTGTGTGTGTGTGTTGTGTGTGTGTGTGTGTGTGTGTGTGTGTGTGTGTGTGTGTGTGTGTGTGTGTGTGTGTGTGTGTGTGTGTGTGTGTTGTGTGTGTGAGTGTATGTGTGTGTGATGTGCGTGTGTGTGTGTGTGTGTGTGTGTGTGTGTGTGGTGTGTGTGTGTGTGTGTGTGTGTTTGTTTGTGTGTTTGTTTGTTTGGTGTGTGTGTGTGTGTGTGTGTGTGTGTGTGTGTGTGTGTGTGTGTGTGTGTGTGTGTGTGTGTGTGTGTGTGTGTGGTGTGTGTGTGTGTGTGTCTGTGTGTCTGTGTGTGTTTCTGTGTGTCTGTGTGTCTGTGTGTCTGTGGACACTGTCTTGTGACTCTGTCTCTCACAATTAATGAAACATTAAAATGGCTCTCATCGCTGCCCATCTTAATGCAGAAGTCATTCTGGTGGTGACAGTGTAGCGATAGGTATATAATCTCCCTCTCCCCCCCCCCCCCCCCCACCCCACCTTCATACCCCCTCCCCCCTTCTCCCCGTCCCTAATAAGCCTTATGGTTTCTGTGGACGTTAAGCACCATGTTTACTTACTTACTGCCACTCTTGAGACAGGCCCGCATCCTTTTAGTATTACGGAACGCCCCACTGAGTAACATATTACAGCGTCGACGCCGACTGGGATGATGTGGTTTATTTTTTAAAGAGAAACCGAGCAAAAGAGCTGACCGGGAAGATGTGGTTTATTTTTAAAGGAAAACCGAGCAAAAGGGCCGACTAGGAAGATGTGGTTTATTTTTAAAGGGAAACCGAGCAAAAGAGCTGACTGGGAAGATGTGGTTTATTTTTAAAGGGAAACCGAGCAAAAGAGCTGACTGGGAAGATGTGGTTTATTTTTAAAGGGAAACCGAGCGAAAGAGTCACGGGCCCTGTAGATCTATGAAAATGGAATTATACAATTTTATGTATACAGCATTAATTTTAGTCACTCGATTTTTCATCCCGTTTGTTAAATAAATCGGCATTTCAAAGTCACCGAAACACGAGCCTGGGTGCTGCCATTTTGTACCCCATAGGGTGTATCAGTGACGTTATAAATAAGACTGATATGTGTGGCACTGTATGAAATACCTCACGAGCGAACATTTTCCTGCTCTTCATTGCTGAAGAGTGAACCAACATGGCTACGACCGGAGGTGTTCAAATTCGAATGAAATAAGTATAGATAAAAGATCCAATGAAGTCAATAAAAACCAATCAATAAATAAAAGATTCGAATAAAAATTCAAATAAAGTAAGTATAAATAAATTTTAAAAATCGATAAATAAAAAAAAAAGCAACTGTGTTGTATAAATGTTGATAGAGGACGGAAATGTTTGCACATTGTCTACGTTGTCAGGCAACTGGTGTCTTTTTAGTCTGTTCTGTTCCCATTTAACATCGCCAGGTTGTGTTTCAGTGCTGGTGACAGAATGTGTGTATGAAATCCAGTCCAAAATCAAAATGTAAAAAAAAAAAAAAAAAAGCCGAAACATCCTGTTTTTGTCAATACCTCTTTCACTTTCAAGACCAAAATGAAAGCTAATCGACGGCGGATACAGTTTCCAATACATTTTATAGTACGTGGACTATGTACAGTAATTGAATGGCCAGAATTAATGGGCAACGCTTGGAGGCAAATATGACACAGCATCTTCGTGGGTACTGTGCTAAAGTTTCTGTTAAAGCTAGCCAGCCAGCTTTACCAACAAGCTGAAGGCTATTTATAGCACACGTGTTTCAGTCTGGCTACAGACGAAAAGAAATACTCGTGACAGGATTTAGCTGTCTCAAGAGTTACCACAATTGTGTCTGGAGCGATGAACACAGTGTCCAAATGAGTCCTTGTGTATCTTCAATAAGAGGCTTGTAGTTTTATCTTCATGTACATGCTTTAATTCAAAGATTCTGCTGAATGTTGTATTGTGAGCCTGTCAAGTGTGAAAGTTCCGATTTTCGGCAGCCATTTTTTCTTGACACACGGTTATCAGTCGAAAATAACAAAAGACTCATCTCTCTCATCTTCCATTTTCTTGCTGATACGGCTTCCAGAATCAGTGCAGAACAGAATACAAAAAGCCATCTGAATACAGACTATTATTCATTTCCATAGAACAGTATAAGATTCACCAGCACTGAAGAACAACCCAGCTCTTCTGGTGTCTGAAAAGATAGCTTCAGTCGCTGTGCCGGAAATGGTTCTGTTCTTTTTTCCCCCTCAGTGTTAATATTTCTGGAAAACTGATACGGCTTTAACATTGTAAATATTTTATAATATCAGGATAAAAATAGTGATCGAGACGACAGATTCAATCGCTGTGTGAGACGGAGTCAATGTGAGTATTTTTACGGAAACAGCTTTAACACTGTAAATATTTTATGATATCAGGATAGAGACGACAGATTCAATCGATGTGTAAGACGGAATCAGTGTGAGTAGGCTATTTTTACGGAAATAAGCTTTAACACTGAAAGCGAGTCTTGTCTGATGGAAACGCAGCTTCGCTCCTGGTGACTGCAAAAACTCAATCGATGTGCGCAAGACAGCGAGTCCTGCTTCGATGTCATCACTGTACTAACCGGACCATCGAACCAGCCTCAAATTGGATACCGTTCTGCACGTGCCCAGACTGTCTAGTGCTCTTCGTGTGACAATGTTCTGCAGTGCTGAAGTGACGCTGCCGGTCAGATGAGAATGTTCAAGATAAGAGGTAAGAGCTTCTATCCGTGCTGGTTTTGGGCTGTTGTTGTTGTCGTCGTTTTGTTTTGTTCTGTTATTTTTTTCTTCTCGTTCTTGTTGATGTTCTTCTTCTTCTTCGTCGTTGTCGTCTTCTTCTTTACATGGGGCGGGGAGGGGTAGAATATGACTGGAATCTTTTTTTTCTTTTTCTCTTTCTACTTAAAAAAATAAAATTGATAATTCGTTCGTTTGTTTGGTTTGTTGTTGGGTTTTTCGTTGTTGTCTCTCAAACTGTTCTTTCCTTTCAGTCCGTGTGTACTGTTTTATCCATAAACAACAAAGTTTCTTATGTCTTTCCATTATAGAGGATGTAAGTCTGTTTTGTATGTTTATACAGGCCATACATTAATATATTTCTGTCCTATTTGCTGAACAAAATCAATGTTCTATGTGCGTATCCACAGATCTTTTGTTTTATCCCATACCCTACTGTTCGAAAGATAACATCCGCATACCCATCTACTGTTGGTCGTCGTAACTGACCTACGTTAATGCCGATTTTTCGTGCATATTATAATCTCCACCTCACATTCTGATTGTTGCTGCATTTTTATATGGAATTAAACTTCTCAAAATACAGAGTTCGGATTAAAAAACAACAACGTTGTCTTCAAAACTATTCATCTGCCTATCTGTTTGTTTGCCTTTCTCTGTCTGTCTGTCAGTCTGTCTGTCTCTATCTATATCTATGTCTGTCAGTCTATCAGCCTTTCTATCTCTCTCTGTCTCTGTCTGTCTCTTTGTCTCTGTCTCTGTCTGTTTGTCTGTCTGTCTGCCTGCCTGCCTGCCGCCTGCTCTGCCTGCCTGTCTGACTGTCTGTCTGTCTCAGTATCTGTCTGTCTGTATTTGTCTCTGTCTGTCTGTCTGTCTGTCTGTCTGTCTGTCTGTCTGTCTGTCTGTCTGTCTGTCTGTCTGTCTGTCTGTCTGTCTGTCTGTCTGTCTCTCTCTCTCTCTCTCTCTCTCTCTCTCTCTCTCTCTCTCTCTCTCTCTCTCTCTCTCTCTCTCTCTCTCTCTCTCTCTCTCTCCCTCCCAGACGTGAATACATATATGTGCATATAATTAGTTATTGGTTATGTACATGTAAACAAATCTGTTAAGTGACTTGGATTAAATGTGAAAATCTCTGCAGGCAAAGCACTGTATTTTCCGCTTGCAGATGATTCATCCTTATTATCTATACTACTTTTATCCCTTTTGAAAGAACTACATGGTTTTTACATGTCGCTGTGCGTGATGGAAAGTTGATCATGTTTTGTACCCCCTTGTCTTGTGGGCTTGTAAGCTGAAGACAATAAAACCTCAGAACGTCTCTCCCTGCTCCGCTCTCTCTCTCTCTCTCTCTCTCTCTCTCTCTCTCTCTCTCTCTCTCTCTCTCTCTCTCTCCTTCTCTCTCTCTCTCTCTCTCTCTCTCTCTCTCTCTCTCTCTGCTCCTCTCTCTCTCTCTCGACTGACATTTCGCATCACTCACCGCCACCTAGCCTTGTTGGAAATGATATAAACTTGTCCCATGGGTCCACCCGACTTGCCTACCCTCATCCTCTGCAGAAAGGCCATTGCCGGAAAAGTCTATAAATGGTGAAACCGACACGTGCAACGGAACTGTTGTACAGTAGAGACAGGAGAGGTGATGGCGAAAAGACTTTGGTTACGAGGGATTGAGTTTCTTTGGCTCTGGATAAATTACACTGGTGGATTAATATGTGCGTGTGCGTACGTGGACGGTGTGTGTGTGTGTGTGTGTGTGTGTGTGTGTGTGTGTGTGTGTGTGTGTGTGCGTGTGCGTGTGTGTGCGTGTGTGAGTGCGTGTGCGTGTGTGTGCGTGTGTGCGTGTGTGTGTGTGCGTGCGTGTGTGTGTGTATGCGTGCGTGCGTGCGTGCGTGCGTGCGTGTGTGTGTGAAGTCAAGAGAGAGAGAGAGAGTGTGCGCGTGCGTGCGTGCGTGCGTGCGTGCGTGCGTACATGCGTGCGTGCGTGCGTGCGTGCGTGCGTGCGTGCGTGCGTGCATACGTGCTGCGCGCGCGCGCGCGCCGAAGGGATATGTTGGGGAGAGGTGGGGGTACGTTTTCTGAAGGAGGTGGATCGTAGCGTGCAAAGCTCCGTTCTCAAACGCCATCGCTGGTAATGGACATTGTTTTTATCTGGAGCCTGAACCTTTCTTCCTGCGGTGCCTGAAAACACTCGTGCCTGTAATAAAGGGTGGCGAGTATCCCGGCCATGGCCTACACGGACACGTGATGCTGGATTGCCGTGTCCACAGTCCATCAAGCCGCAGGAGCTCAACCATAAAAGAAAAAGAAAGAAAAAAGATCAGTGCTGGGTGTGGTTTTTATGCCGTTATCGATTTTTCTTTCTTTTTATGTCCGACTACAAGCCATTTATACTTGCCTGTTGATGGTCGTTTTATATCGGAATTGAGGCAAGGAGTGACTGGAGAGACAGGCAGAAGGCGAAAGAGTGAGCGAGCGAGAGAGAGAGGGGGAGAGAGAGAGAGAGAGAGAGAGAGAGAGAGAGAGAGAGAGAGAGGAGGAGAGAGAAGGGGAGAGAGAGGAAGGAAAGGGAGGGAGAGAGAGAGGAGAGAGAGAGAGAGAGAGAGAGAGAGAGAAGAGAGAGAGAGAGAGAGATGGGGATGGATGGGATGGTTTATTGTATAATCAATGGATTGTCTATAACAGTATTGTGGGTGAACGATGATGAACATGATTAAGTTCATAATACATTCAGGCGTATTACGCATTTAGCAAAACCAAAGTCATGAATAAAAAATTACTGGATCAAAAGGACACTAAATATAAAAAGGAGTTGTCAATTAAACTAATCAAAAGAGTATTTCTTGTCGGGCAGGCAATTTACCGCATGAAAAGATTACAAACTTATATCTACATAGCGGGCGTGAATTACCGGGATGAAGAGAGAGAGAGAGAGAGAGAGAGAGAGAGAGGGGAGAGAGAGAGGGGGGAAAGGAGGGGGAGAGGAAGGAGGGAGAGAGAGGGGGGGGGAGGAGGGAGAGAGGAGGAGAGGAGGAGAGGGGGAAGAGAGGGGAAGGAGGGAGAGAGAAGAAGGAGAGAGAAAAGGAGGAGGGGGAGGAGGAGAGGAGAAGAGGGAGAGAGAGAGAGGAGGATGAGAGAGAGAGAGAGAGGAGAGAGACCGCTCGAACTCGAACTCGAACTCGAAAACTTTATTTAAAAGGGATTGTAGTTTAGGTTCAGTCAAAAAACCTAACAACTAGTCCTTGCTAAGCTATGATAAATAGATTCAAATTACAGGCATTAGAGAGAGAGAAAGAGAGAGAGAAGAGAGAGAGAGAAGAGAGAGAGAGAAGAGAGAGAGAGAGAACTCGAACTGAGCGAAAACTTTATTTTAAAAGGATTGTAGTTTAGGTTCAGTCAAAAACCTAACAACTAGTCCTTGCTAAGCTGCTGATATAAGATATCAAATTACAGGCATTAGAGAGAGAGAGAGAGAGAGAAAAGAGAGAGAGAGAGAAGACAGAGACAGAGACAGAGCCCGAGAGACAGAGACACAGACGGGACGACAGACAGACAGACAGAAAAAGGAGAAAGGAGGAGAGAAAAAAGGGAAGGGGGGGGGGGAGGGGGGGGGGTTTTTTTTTTTTTCGGAGGGGTTGTGGGGGGGGGGGGGGCGAGTCTGCATCTTTCCTTCACCGTGACAAAGTCTGTCATACCCTTCATTCTGAAGGGTGTGTGGGGGGGGGGGGGGGGGGGGGAGACAAGGTCTGTCATCTTATCCTTTTCACCGTAACAATGTCTGTCATCTTATCCCTTTCACCATGACAATGTCTGTCATCTTATCCCCTTCACCCTGACAGTGCCTGTCATCTTATCCCTTTCACCGTGACAATGTCTGTCATCTTATCCCTTTCACCGTGACAATGTATTTCATCCTTATCCGCTTCACCATGACAATGTCCATCTTATCGGCTCCACCATGACAAAATCTGACATCTTATCCCCTTCACAGTGACAAAGGTGTTTACACTATACCCTTCTTCCTAACAATGTCCGTCATCTTATTCTCTTCACCATGACACAGTCTGTCATGTTATTCCCTTCACCATGACAAGGTCTGCCATGTTATTGCCTGGTCTCCTTTGGTTCATTACCTTGTACGCGTAGCCTATTTCTGTCGGCTCGAGTGCTTTGAAATTGATGTTCTCGTGCGAAAGGTGGCGTTGTTCATTTCGCTGGTTACTGTAGTGTGACAATGGAGTTAGCGTGATGGATTGGAAGTCTCTGAAGTCCCATAGTCTCTCGCCATTGGAGACGCGGAGGTGTTCCTGACGAAGTCGGCCCTTAAGCGATGGCGATTAGTGGTACCGGTAGCACGATAATGATGGAAGAGCAAATGTATATATACATGGCGCCTGCTAACCCTCATAGTTCAGGAGTTGCGTGAGAGTCGAGGTGGCCGTCCTGACCTGTTCGTCCTAACGAGCCTTCTGGTTTCCGTGGACGTAAAGCTATATTGAACCATGCTTCGGCATTGGTCTCAGCTTGTTCCTAATATGTCAACTGACATCTGAGGACATTAAGCAACTCTACCTACCTACCTTCCTGCTAACCCTGCGGTTAAAAGCGCTGGGCATTCGGGTTGT
>JABMCL010003156.1:387500-390000 GCA_018857735.1 Alviniconcha marisindica | reverse complement strand
TGTGTGGTGTGTGTGTGTGTGTGCGTGTGTGTGCATGGGTGTTGTGTGTGTGTGTGGTGTGTGTGTGTGTGTGTGTGTGTGTGTGTGTGTGTGTGTGTGTGGTGTGTGGGTGGTGTGTGTGGGCTGTAGGATTCGTGCTGTTTAGCTTCTTGTGATCTGAATTGCACGTAGGTTGATCAATGCTATCGTTGCTTTGCGCTCGTGGTGTCTCAACGTGGATGCAGTTCATATTTAAATTTTCTACTGCGCGTCGAGGAGATCTATTTCCATGTTAGAGGTCCGCGGTATACATTCAAATATTTTATCATTATTATTATTATTTTTATTTTTAAAAATCGAACCTCTCGAGCGTTCTAGTGATTCACGGCGTCTCAAAAAGGCTGCAGTGCCTATTTCCGAAGATGAACAAGAGCATCTATCGATTCCTGTACGAGTTCCCTATGAACTAGCCTAGCTGGTCCTAGTCTGGCACCTCCACCCAGGTTGCACCGACTATTGATTGCCCCGCCCGATTCAAATCTCCATTCCAGACGCACAAATCCTCACTGACCCCCTGTCTAATTGGAAGCTGACATCAGAAATGAGACGATAATGACAGAGCTCAAGGTGCAATCTACGGCAAGGCGTTTAGTGGCAGCAGCTAGGACATGACTGTGGAAAAGGCAGGGCTGCTGTTACTTGAACAAGACTGTCAGTGGAGTCGGCATTACTCGGAGGCTACTCTGAATCTTCCAAGCATTGAACAGGCGGGGGGAAAAAAAACTGAAAACTCAACCAAAACAAGATAAGTTTTTCTCTCTCTCATTTTTTCACCGTTTTTAACCGTTTAAGTGTTTAATTTTCGTTTTGTGGATTGACAAAGAGGATTTTTTCCGAAAATTAGCATACCGTGTGTCCGTTTCAAAATAAATAAGCGTTCGTTTGAACCTTTTTGTGTTTGGATCTTACTCAAAGGTACTTGCAGTTACGCCGATTTCCAACCTTATATCGTCACGCCGCTTCGCTTTCCGGCACCTTCCTCCAACCTGTGCCAGAAGTGGTTACGCGCTCAATAGAATGGGCACTGTTTATCTCGCCAGGCTGTCAGCGCCTTCCGAAAGGTATGGGTACTAACAAGACTGTGGAAGTAACATGTAACATCCCAACAAGACTGTGGAAGTAACATATAACATCCCAACAAGACTGTGGAAGTAACATATAACATCCCAACAAGACTGTGGAAGTAACATATAACATCCCAACAAGACTGTGGAAGTAACATATAACATCCCAACAAGACTGTGGAAGTAACATGTAACATCCCAACAAGACTGTGGAAGTAACATATAACATCCCAACAAGACTGTGGAAGTAACATATAACATCCCAACAAAGACTGTGGAAGTAACATATAACATCCCAACAAGACTGTGGAAGTAACATATATAACATCCCAACACGGACGTAAACATGAGGCGGGTCCGGCACCTTCCTCCAAACTCTGCCAAAATTGGTTACGCCACTGAAGGGGCACTCCTTATCTCCGCGCAGCTGTCCAACGACGCTGTCAGCGCCCTCCGAAAGGTTTGGGTAATAAGACTGTGGAAGCAAGATAGCGTCCAAGCAAGCACGTAAACATGAGGCGCGTCCGCCCCTGGTAAACACGCATACACCTTACGTATGTGGCTTTGCGTGAAGTGACATGGTGCATGGTTGTATGGTGTACACAGAACGCGCCGAGATGGCAGCAGTTTCTTGTGGCACCAGCCGTGCCAGCGCTGTAAGTACACCACTTCGGTGGATATTCAAAAACGTGCTAATAAAAAAGCAATTCACTCATGTAGAATCACATGCGAGCGCAGTGAGTCTGCTCGAGAGCGGAGAATAGCGCTATATAAAAAGCGATCAATAATAATAATAATAATAATAAATAAATAAATGAGTTCTGTCTCAGTTCAAACCATTTGGATTTTATTTGTACTGGCGTAAGCAATGTGGGCGGTTACGAGAGTTTCTGATATAATCTGAGTTGTCTGCTACAAACTTGCTGCAATTTGAGCACCAGCGAAAAGCTGTAAGGTAACAGCTTGTCGAGACCTAATTAATGATGGCAGTGGTTGTAGAAAGGATGAGCTTGGAGTCTGATATCATCATTGTGCGTATCACAATAGTCACGCTCCCAAATCTCGCTTTCCCGTAAACTCGGGTTACACACTGGCTAGCAAACTCTGGTTATACACTGGTTACGAGGCCACTGGCACGGACGCACTCACGCACGCACACACACATGCGTGCGTACTCACTCAAACCCACACCGTTTACCACCGCATGACACACAGGCGCATGCAACTATTCATGATACACCACACACACACACACACACACACACACACACACACACACACACACACCACACACACACACACACACACACACACACACACACACACGTACTCCTGTCTTCTTACGTACGCTGAAAACTATCAAACACAGAAACTGCTGATAGTACGAATGAACATTT
>JABMCL010003156.1:367500-382500 GCA_018857735.1 Alviniconcha marisindica | reverse complement strand
AGGAGGACGAGTGAACACCCGCACTGAATTATAGCGTCCTCGCGCCTCCGTGCGTGACTTCTCCGTTCTCAAAATTAATCACATCTCCCTACGCCTACCCATTTTTTCCACAAGCTCTCCTTTCTTCTTCTGACAGATCTCCTGACAGATTTTCCGTTTGATTTAGTCAGTGAAGCTTACGACCCTTTTTATCTCCTTTCCCCCCCCCCCCCCCCACCCAGCACCACCCGCACCGCCTTGGGACCTCACATCCTTTCCTTTCCGCTCGTGATCAGACTTTCTCAAAATAACGTCGCGGCATCCTTGATCTTGAAACTGTGTCCATGTGTACTTCCCGCGGCTTTTGGTGTTTGTAACGATACCCCACTCCGCGTATCACCCCCCTCCCGTCCCCCATTATGGGCTCAAACTCTCTCTCTCTCTGTATACATAATCTATCACTATCTGTCTGTCTGTCTGTCCGTCTTGTATTCTCTCTCTCATTCTCTCTTGACAGTTAATATGCAAGAGATATCACGCTTCTGCCCCCCCCCGCTCATACACACACACTGTGCCTCCCTCCAGTCCCCCTCTTCCCTCCTTTTTCCCCCGTTGATTTATTTTTATTAACTAGTGTGAGTGATTTTACAGACAGTAACGAAAACGTTTCAATTTCACAAGTATGCGGTTTAGCCACAACCTTGCTGACATTTCATCGGGCGAAGCGCTGTGGGTTACGCATTCGATGACAGGTGACTGGTTGAACAGCAGGCCAAGCTGTATGACTGGCGGGAGCTGCCACAAGTATCATTTCTAAAAAAATAGTTCGTCGAGACAAACAATTTTGTCGCGGCAAGCATACTTTGTCCCGACAAAAACACGAGTCGCGACAAAAATAATACTTGTGACAGCTCCCACCAGTGATAAAGCTGAGTTCACAAGGTCACTGACCACACACAATGATTGCCTGGCGACAGTAATAGACGGATGGTCGAAAGAAATCCGAAGTTCATGTTCCGCTAGCTTCCTTTTTTAATGTACGTGTGTCTATCAATAGTAAGTAAATAAACATGGTACTTAACGTCCCCAGAAACCATCAGGCTTATTAGGGACGGGGAGAAGGGTGGAAGGGGGTATGGAGATGGGGGAAGAGGGAGATTATATACCTATCGCTACACTGTCACCACCAGAATGACTCCTGCATTAAGATGGGCAGCGATGAGAGCCATTTTAATATTTCATTAATTGTGAGGGACAAAGTCACAAGACCGTGTACACAAACCACAACTAAAGGAGAGCCGAAGCGGTATCGAACCGAGGTCCTTCCGCTTACCAGCCTACCGCCTTACCGCTAGGCCAAACCGGCTCTGTATCGATAGCTCACATATATCGCCTATAAGCTGAAGGCTTGTTGATAGGCGATTCACGATTCATTGTATCTATATTTTGTCCGAATAAACTTTTGTTTAAACCAATAGCTCACATAATGATTATTTCTCTTGTCCTCCACCTCCCTCCCTCCCTCTCTCTCTCTCTCTCTGCTATTTTTTTCTCTGTCACAGTCACATGTGTGTGTGTGTGTGTGTGTGTGTGTGTGTGTGTGTGTGTGTGTGTGTGTGTGTGTGTGTGTGTGTGTTGTGTGTGCGTGCGTGTGTGTGTGTTTTTGTTTTTGTTGTTGTTGTTGTTGTTGTTTTGTTGTGTGTGTGTGTGTGTGTGTGTGTGTGTGTGTGTGTGTGTGTGTGTGTGTGTGTGTGTGTGTTCAGCGTGACGGAGTTAATCTGGCTGTGAACAAGGTCGATGAATAAATTGGCCGACTTAGTTTGGTTTTATATGTCACTCGGAAGCTTCATTTGCTCGTCCTGATTTAAACTTGCTGTTGGTGTGTTGTTACTCTTTGCCGCTTGTTGTTGTTGTTGTTGTTGTTGTTGTTTTGTTTTCGGGTTGTTTATTTTGTTTTGCTTGTTTGCTTGTTTTTGTTTTTGTCGTCAATAGATCACCTACGGGTTGTTGTTGTTTTTTGTAGTTAGTGGATCACGCACGGTTGTTGTTTTGTCGACGCAACTGACGCCTCCTCCATCTTCTGCTGCAGCTGACGCACCTAGAGATGCCGTCGCCTGGTGTTTGTTCTGAAGTGAAACTCACACCGCATATGGAGAAAATTATCCAGACTAGCCTCCAGTATATAACTTATACTCGCGTGCCTGTGTGTGTGTGTGTGTGTGTGTGTGTGTGTGTGTGTGTGTGTGTGTGTGTGTGTGTGTGTGTATTGTTGTTTGCTTGTTAATGTTGCTGTTATTTTTTTGTTACTGTTACTATTTTTGATGTTTTTGTTTTGTTTGTTTTATCGTTCCTTTATTTGCTTAATATTTTTATTCTTTGAGGATTCCCCCCCCCCCACCCCACCCTTTTGGGGGGGGGGTGGTGGTGGGGTGGACAGGTTGTGGTTCACGAAAGTATAGACTTTGTGAAAGAAACGTTAGTCAAGGCAACATCACAGAGGCTCTCTCTGTCTGTCTGTCTGTCTGTCTGTCTGTCTCTGTCTGTCTGTCTGTCTGTCTGTCTGTCTCTCTCTCTCTCTCTCTCTCTCTCTCTCTCTCTCTCTCTCTCTCTCCCCCCCCTCTCTCTCTCTCCTGTCTCGTTGCAAAGTTGATTTTGTTGCTGCAGACCGCCTCCCGTTTGGGCCGTTTCAGAGGTCCTGTTATCTCTTTAAAGTGAATGCTTACAGCTGTAAGTGTGAGCTTCGCAGCAACAACATTATTGTGGCTGCCTGCAGCTTTCCAGTTCTGACAGTAGTTTCAGCAACGGCTGGCGAGGTTAGTCTGGCAGAGGGATGAAAATGCTTCCTGTTAACCCACTTTTCTTGTCAGCTCTCTGATCTCCTGTTTCGGGACCCTCCGGGGCGAGAACTGTCCGGATCCCTGTAAGTAGCTTACTGCTGTTGCAATCTGTGCTTGTGAGAGAAGTGAGACAGTAAAATAGCAACTGAACTACCGTCTTCGCTTTCCGCCATGTTCCATCTCCACAAATGACCAGGTTATGATCCGCTGCGTCAGTTGTGCAGATTTAGCTGAAGAGCATAGGTCAGCTTCCGGTGGGCAAATCCCCACAGAAAGCAGTAACTAGTGAGGTGATAGAGTATTCACCTTCAAGTATATAATTATCATCTCGAATCTTTTCCTTCCGGTTATGCTTAATGTCCCCGGATGTCGGCTGACATATTAGAGACGAGCTGAGACCAATGCGTGAGCATGGTTCAGTATACCTTTACGTCCACGAAAACCAGAAGGCTCGTTAGGACGGACAGCCCAGGACGGCCACCTCGACTCTCACACAGCTCCTGAGCCTATGACTCGAATCTCAGCTTGTAGTAAAACAAGACAATCAAAACAAAAGAAACAATATGCAGGTGCCTTTGGCTGACACGTGCTCCCTTTACCCAGGTCAATAAATATACATGTATAAGCAACATATCATGCATAACAGGCACGTGATCATCATTGTTGTTGCCACTTGTAATAAGGCATCATTATCGACATGTATAGCGATTGTATTTACTATGTGTATTTATTAAATTTCTAAACTTCAATTGTTTTCTAGTTTTTGTCATAAACATAGGCGGCGATGACTTCATGCTTGCACCACGTGACGAAAGCATGACAGAGGCCGCGATGCATGACAGGCGAGCTATTAATTGCATGGGACAGTGTTTTGGGCGTGAATCTCGCTATTCGTCACTCACGGAATTCGTTCTCTAAACTGAATATGCATTTTAGGTGGGGCGGTTTGAAAGAAATTCCTTACTTTTAAATGTGTGTCAGTTAATGAGAGAGAGAGAGAGAGAGAGAGAGAGAGAGAGAGAGAGAGAGAGAGAGAGAGAGAGAGAGAGAGAGGAGAGAGGAGAGAGGGGGGGAGAGAGGACAGAGAGAGACAGAGACAGAGACAGACAGACAGAGACAGAGACAGAGAAAGAGAGAGAGAGAGAGAGTAATGCACCTCCAGCGAAACGTCTTTTAGAACGCTATACACTTGTTATTCCAAACAGCAAACAAACACGCAAAATAAATAAATAAACAAATAAAGCTTCGGCTGTAACGGTAAGGAACAATTTCAGTGACACGTGTTCGTTGCTTTATCAATTGTTGTCTACAGACTGGGCAAGTAAGTAAATAAACATGGTGCTTAACGTCCACAGAAACCATAAGCTTATTAGGGTCTGGGAAAATGGGGGGGGGGGGGGGGGGGGAAGGGAAAGAGATATGGAGGTGGGGGAAGAGGGAGAGTATATACCTATCGCTACACTGTCACCACCAGAATGACCTGCATTAACATGGGCAGCGATGAGAGCCATTTTAATGTTTCAGTAGGAAGTGATAGACAAAGTCACAGGACAGCGTCCACAAACCACAACCTTTTTGAAGAGAAAGGAGAGCCGAAGCGGTATCGAACCGAGGTCCTTCCGCTTACTAGCCTAACGCCTTACCGCTAGGCCAAACCGGCTCACCCAGACTGGGCCCGTACTTCGAGCAATCGTAACTCCGGTGCTGTAGGAGTGGCCTACGTAGGACGACACAAACAAATGGATGGGCTCTTCTCCCGAGTGCGGTCAATGACAGCGCAAATAATTTGATAGCCTACATCCATTTACGACCCTGCATCGTAACACCTGGACCTATCACCATGTACTCTGGCGTAAGAGAGAGAGAGAGAGAGAGAGAGAGAGAGAGAGAGAGAGAGAGAGAAGAGAGAGAGAGAGAGAGAGAGAACTACGACAGGGAAATAACTAGATCTAGCTGTACCTGAGAGTAACGCACTCTTTTTGATGAACTGGACATAGTACGTTGTGTGCTTTTACAGCTAGTTGGCCAACATACGTTGCTGTTCGCACACCGAAGAAGGAAAAGAGAAGAGTAAGAAGAAAACCGCCAGTACTGCCACCACCACCACAACATACGGAAACACACACACACACACACACACGCGCGCGCCGCGCGCACACACACACACACAAACACACACACACACACACACACACACCACCACACACACACACCACACACACACCACCACACCACCACACACACACCACACCAGACACACCACACACACACACACCCCACTCTCTCTCTCTCTCTCTCTCTCTTCTCTCTCTCTCTCTCTCTCTCTCTCTCTCTCTCTCTCTCTCTCCACACACACACACACACACACACACACACACACACACACACACACACACACACCACCACCACCACCACCACACCACCACCACCACCACAGCTCACCCCACCCCCCACCACACACACACGCACGCACACCACACACACACACACACACACACCACACACACACCACACACACACACCACACACACACACACACACACCCACGCCGCACGCACGCACTCACGCACGCACACACACACGGAGCACACACACACACACACACACACACACACACACACACACACACACAGCACGCATGCACCCACGCACACACGCACACACACACGCACGCACGTACGCACACACACACACACACACCTTCGCGGCAGCGACATTTTGAAGCGGTGCATGTATCTTTCACTCTTCCGTCACTTACCAAACCCTCTCCCATCACGAACTATCCGTGAAGGCGTTCGCGGTTCAGCCGGAACCCCTTCTGCCTCGTCACCGGCTTCCCGGAGCCTGCAGGCGACCGTGATACACAGTCATGCCACATCTAGGCTTTAATCTTATCCGTCCGGTGCTTACACGTCCTGCAACACGTGCAGAAAGAAAGCTGAAAGCTGCAGTCAGTTGTGGAGAAAGTGAGTTGGTTCAAGTGTTGCTTTACGTCCACAGAAACCGTAGGCTTATTAGGGAAGGGAGCCCAGCCAGGACGGCCACCTCGACTTTAACACAGCCTTCTGAGCTCTGAGGGGAGAAGTTGGCTGGTTGAGTGTTGCTTTACGTCCACAGAAACCGTAGGCTTATTAGGGACGGGAGCCCAGGACGGCCACCTCGACTTTCACACAGCCTCCTGAGCTCTGAGAAAGTAAGGTGTACGGAAAGCGTTTTGGTGAAGAAAGGTACTGCCGCTCAGTGCATTCATTTGTGACCGGATTGACTGCGGCGGCGTGACTGGCGATTTTACATCGCGGGGACAGATCAGGTTGTCGCCGGCTTTCTCAAGTTGTGCCACTTATTTCCTCCCTTGCGTTGACACGTTATATTTCATAACGGAATGTAGCGGTGGGTTTGCGCCTGTGATGTATGGGTGTGACTGGGAGAGCAACTCCGCGGCTTTGACAAGCGCTGCGTATTTAAGGAAAATAAAGTGACACACTGGGATTGAAAACTTAAAGGTTCCAGGTACGGAAAGAAGGGATGAAAGAAGGCCCGTGATGTAAGGATGCATTAACTTATGCAGGTTAAAATACAAAAAAAATTTTTTTAGAAGAAAATAACCTCAAAAACAACGAAGAACAAGAAGAAGAAGAAGAAGAAGAAGCAGGAGGAGGAGGAGAAGGAGAAGGAGGAAGAAGAGGAGGAGGAGGAGGAGAAACAGAAGACTGTACTGAAAACTTGTAGAGCGCATTCTCTCTCTCTCTCTTCCTCTCTCTCTCTCTCTCTCTCTCTCCTCTCTCTCTCTCTCTCTGGTAATAACCGGCCCAAGGCGCTTCAAACTATACAATCACATCAACATTGATTCGACATCTACGCCCAATTTTGCCCAGATATAGCGGCTAATCCATCAAACATGTGTGCACAAGGTTAGATTAAGGCCGTCTGGCTGAAGGCAGCTGTAGGGGAAAACATCATAGACACGCTACATATGAGCATTTGATTACGCTCATCAGCGATTATCGGTTGTGACCGATACGGCCCCATGTACGTCGTTAAATGACTGACACGAGTTTAAGGCTAAGGGAGCCGATGTGAATATGGCACTTCACCGGCTGCGTCTTCATCTCCACAGTGCGCACATATTCTTCCGCACGGACCCAGTACACCAGTGACGATCGAGTTTGCCGACAGCTGATACATGTAAGCTAGCTGAGCCACCGCGGAACGGCAACGCTGACTTCCTGTGCGAGGAGTTATTTAAGGCAACCCCCTCCCCCGCACTCCCCCCCTTCCCCTCCCATCCCCTTAAAATTGTACACTAAACTGTATACGGCGTTAGTTCTTTATGTTTTGTTAATATTATTTGTATGTACCTTCGGTGGAGTTTGTGTGCCTTGCATTTACTCGCATGCCAGGTGAGTTACCGTACGCGATTCAGGTTTTTGTTGGTGTGTTCATGTGACGTCTTTCCAGCACTAATTAACTTCCTTTAGTTGTTGATAGTTAGTTATGTCTGTAGCTGGTCCTGTTGCTTTCCGTCGAAGTAATTCCGCAGTGGGATACTGCGGACGTAGAAATTAAGGTCCGCTCTGATGAGAGCTCAGAGCTGACATACGTCCTCCCTTTAAAGCCTGGCGTAGGTCAGAACATAGGCTTTACATCCAAGACAAGATCATTCTACAGATTGTCCCTAATATGCTCTTTGGCATCTGAGGACATTAAGCAAAATGAACTGAATATAGGCACGCCTGCTGGGCCCATTGCCAAGAATTTCTTCCTTGTCCTAATGGCTACCTTTCCGGTCCATTCACCTTCATTAGTTTTCTCTCCAAATGCCCCTCCCTGCTTTTTAACTGCGGTGGTTTGGCTAACGCATGCAGTCTCCTGTGTACGCCCGCGGACTAAAACAGGTCTCCCTGCTCATAGTCTCTAGAGCTTTAAGCAAGTTCCTGTGGTGAGTGCTTACGGAAAAGAAATATGTGCCACATTATTGTGCATTGATAGCTAGATGGATGGTTGGGGCTTTGTTGCGGGTCTTGGCCATAATCGGTGGATATGGACCTCATTTAATGATTGTGATGATATTTGTGACCCAAAACAACTTTTCAAACGGTCCAGGAATTTCCGACCGTCTCCTTGGATTTTACCTAACAGGGAATTAGACAAAATTAATGTGTGATTTAGTGACTGGTGCTTTGTACTGGTGCGAAAGAAATTTGTATGTGCGAGTCGTCTTGAGTCACGTCACGTGACCCTATACGGTTGACGGGATGCTAAAAATCCACTAATTTAACTAATGTCGAAAGGAGTCGGGTGAGTGCACCTTTAAGGTCTCCCCCTCCTCCTCCCCTCCCCCCCCACCGCCACCCCCCCCCCCCCCCCCCCCCCCCCCCCCCCCCCCCCCCCCCCCCCCCCCCCCCCTTCTCACTCTCGCCCAATCAGCTGGTACACGCAAAGTAAATGGGCCACGTAGCCTAGCCCTACGTGCGTACGGTGGCCGAGGTACGTGACGCACTGTGTGAGATGAAAGGTCTGAGGCCAGGAGTGACAACGCCGCATCCTGTCGGTAACTGCATATCTGATGATTATTTCATACCGCAGCGCATGTTCGTTAGTATGGAAGGATCGCAGGTTGGCAGCTAGCAACAGCGTCGGTGAATGGCCAAGCACGCACGTTGGCCGGGCTGTGTCAATGAGTAACCGCTTTCCTCGTGGTACAGTATGGTCCTCGCGGTTATGTACTAGCCTATCTATACCGTCAGACGTGCTGAGCTGGTATCGTTAGCGTCGTCGGAACAACGCAGTGGCAGCGAGCGAATGTCCGAATGGAAAGCGAAGATTTTTTTTGTTGTTGTATCAGTGACTGCAGTCTTGCGTTAGTGCTAGTAACGTAAGCGAATGCGCCGTGTGGTTCCAATGACCGTGTGTAGGTTTCTTCTCAAGAGCTGGTGGTTATAATCATAGCCTATTCTGGAGGAGATCTGTACGTTTTATGTTGTTGCTTTTGTTGTTGTTGTTGTCGTTGTTGCTGTTTTGCTGTTTGTTTGTTTGTTTTGTTTCTGTTTTTACATCGTCGTGCTTTTTACCTGTGACATAATAAATACCCGTAATGGGATGAGTAAGATATTCCGTAGTCGTAATCAAGCTTGCTGCAGTTAGGCAGAAAACGTTGTTCGGTGTATCACTGAATAAAGTTAAATAATAAATAATAATAATAATAATAACAACAGATAATAATAGATCATAAGTTCTTGTCTGATTATACACTATAATCATACAGGCTACCGTGGGTAAGTTTTCTCGTGACGGAGCAGCTCGTTCAGTAAGTGTAGCTGGTTGAACAGAAGTGAATACGTTTGCACTGTATCGGTGACTTATTACAGGCGGGAGGTTAGTTTAATTGATAGCACCGGAGCAGATCAATAGCAGGCAGGTAAGATACGCTGGTGTCAGCCAGTGTGACAGCAGTCGGGGTTGTCAATCACAGAGAACTGGCGCTATCTGGTCCTCATCGTGGACAAGTTCGATCGTGCCAGAACAGCGAAGTGGTAGTTAGAACGGAAGTTGTTGTTGTTGTTGTTGTGTTTCCTAGGTAAGCACTCTGGTGATCACCTGGTACAAACTTCGAACGTAACGGAACATCGAGGTGACACAACGGAAGTTGTTGTTGTTGTTGTGTTCCCAAGGTGAGCACTCTGGTGATCACCCGGTACAAACTTCGATCGAAACGGAACAACGAGGTGGCAGTTAGAACAGAAATTTTTGTTGTTGTTGTTGTTATTGTTATTGTTGTTGTTGATGATGTTGTTGTTGTTGTTGTGTTATCAAGGTGAGCACTCTGGTGATCACCAGGTAGAAACTTTGATCATAACGGAACAACGAAGTGGCAGTTAGAACGGAAGTTGTTGTTGTTGTTTTTGTGTTCCCCAGCTGAGTACTCCGGGGGTCAGGCGGTACGAGCTTCGATCATAACGGAACAACGAGGTGGCAGTTAGAACGGAAGTTGTTGTTGTTGTTGTGTTGTTGTTGTTTTTGTGTTCCCCAGCTGAGTACTCCAGGGGTCAGGCGGTACGAACTTCGATCATAACGGAACAACGAGGTGGCAGTTAGAACGGAAGTTGTTGTTGTTGTTGTTTTTGTGTTCCCCAGCTGAGTACTCCAGGGGTCAGGCGGTACGAACTTCGATCGTAACGGAACAACGAGGCAGTTAGAACAGTAATTGTTGTTGTTGTTGTTGTTGAGTTCCCAAGGTGAGCACTCTGGTGATTACCCAGTACAAACTTCGATCATAACGGAACAACGAGGTGGCAGTTAGAACGGAAGTTGTTGTTGTTGTTGATGTTGTTGATGTTGTTGTTGTTGTGTTCCCAAGGTGAGCACTCTGGTGATCACCCAGTACAAACTTTGATCATAACGGAACAACGAAGTGGCAGTTAGAACGGAAGTTGTTGTTGTTGTGTTCCCAAGGTGAGCACTCTGGTGATCACCCGGTACGAACTTCGATCATAACGGAACAACAAGGTGGCAATTATAACGGAAGTTGTTGTTGTTGATGTTGTTGTGGTTGTGTTCCCAAGGTGAGCACTCTGGGATCACCCGGTACAAACTTCGATCATAACGGAACGAGGTAGCAGTTAGAACGGAAGTTGTTGTTGTTGTTGTTGTTGTTGTTGTGTTCCCCGGCTGGGCACTCCGGGGGTCAGGCGGTACAAACTTCGATCGTAACGGAACGAGAAGGCAGTTAGAACGGAAGTTGTGGTTGTTGTTGCTGTTGTTGTTGTATTGTTGTTGTTGTTGTTGTTGTTGTGTTCCCCGGATGGGCACTCCGGGGGTCAGGCGGTACAAACTTCGATCGTAACGGAACAACGAGGTGGCAGTTAGAACGGAAAAAGTCGCTGTTGTTGTAGCGTCTCCCTAATGAACACTCTGAGGGTCACCCGGTACCTTTGTGAATACTTAAAAATGCCTGTCACTATCAGTCGGTGAGATTTCAGAGCTCAGGAGCTGTGCGAAAGTCGAGGTGGCCGACCTGGACTCCCCGCCGTCCTTAATAGTCCCTGCGGTCTCTGTGGACGTAAAGCAACGTTGAACTCTGGTGATCACGGCGGGTGATTGAACTGAGGTAGTTCGGTATGGCTGACACTGTGCTGGCGTACAGCAGCTGTCTCCAGGGTTTCACTGCGATGCAAGGCAGCGTGTTTTCTCACAAACATTAGGAAGAGAGAATGGTCATGTGTGATTCCCTTCTTTGGCCGTGGGGATAAAAAGAAAGAAGAAAAAAGAAGAAGATTTTTACATGAAAAATGAAGAACGGTTGGGTGCTAATCTGCTAGATACTCCGCAAAGTTACTGGTATTGGAATCAGCTGTTTTTGTTGCTTGTTTTTGTTTGTTTGTTTTTGTTGTTGTTCGTTTGTTTGTTTGTTTGTTCTGTTTTTGTTTTTCAATATTTTTGTTGGTTGGCTGGTTGTTGTTGATGTTGTTGTTGGACTGATCAGGGTTTTTTTGCTGCTTTTTTACTCAGCATGAGCACCCCCCAACTCCATCTTGGCAACGCCCCCCCCCCCCCCCTCCAGGCCTCCCCCCCCCCCCCCCCCCCCCCCCCCACCCACACACACACAAAGTCGACTGCCTGTAGCCGTGTAGGCTAGCTGCAGTAACACTGACGATTAGATTTTGAGGACTGCGTGGTTGTTCGTCAGTCACTTTGCGTGTCGAGTGCGACTGTATTTGATAACAGCAGCTGGCCAGTGTGTGCGTGCGTGTGCGTGTGTGTGTGTGTGTGTGTGTGAACATAACATAGTCAGTTTACAGCATTTACCAGTGTTTACTCCTGGCAGACATTTGCTCATTGTTTACCTGACAAAATTGCCAAATATTGATCTAAGTATACTCGACTCCTTACGTAGTTACCTGTGTCAGTTTACCTGACAAAAGGTGGCAAATATATACCTGTATTTACCCATCAAAGTGACCCAGTCAGTGCTTACCCTCTTTTTGCTACTGACAAATTCGCTCTGTGTTTAGGCCTAACTGTCAAACAAAGTTGCCCAGTGATTGCCAGTGTTTACCTTTACAAGCTGGCCAGTCAGTGAATTCCTGCGTTTACCTGAGAAAGTTTACCAATACAGTGTTTACCTGACAAAGTTGCCCAGTGTGTACCTGGCAAAGTTGCCCAGTTGTTACCTGATAAAGTTGACCAGTACCGTGTTTACCTGACAAAGTTGCCCAGTGTTTACCTGACAAAGTTGCCCAATGTTTACCTGACAAAGTTGCCCAATGTTTGCCTGACAACGTTGACCAGTACAGTGTTTATCTGACAAAGTGCCCGGTTTGTGCCTGACAAAGTTGTCCAGTGCAGTGTTTATCTGACAAAGATGCCCAGCGTTTACCTGACAGAGTTGTCCAGTGCTTACCTGACAAAGTTCTTCAGTGTTTACCTGTCAAGTGATCAGCTGTGTTTGCTTCTCGGTGATAGCGTTGCAAAGTGTTTACCTGCGTTTTCGCGATCATACGTGGTCAGTGCTTACGTGCGTTTACGTGAAAACGTCGCTCAGTGCACACTCGTATCTACCCAGCAGTAATGTAATACCCCCCCCCCCCCCCCCCCCCCCCCCCCCCCCCACCCCCCACCCACCATGCTGTTACTGAACCAGTGTTATCCAGTTTTTAACCTGCGTTCTCGTGATAAAATTGCTCACTGCATGTCCGCGTTTAATTGTCAATACTGACAGCGGGTAGCCTATCTTTCTCACGTACAGGCATGCGCCGTTTTATATCCGACGAAAGTGCCTGATAACGTTCACCTACGTTTACCTGACAAAGTGTTCTTCGAATGTGTGTGCTGCCTGCCTTGCCACGAGCGAAGAACACAAGGCGGTCATGCTAAACACTCGGATATCTGTGTCTGCCATTGAGTTTGTGTACTGATGTCCTAGAAGATTTGCCGTGCCGAAGGGCTTGCATGTATAGTCACCCAGCGCTGTCAGTTTTTCAAAGAAGTCAACCGTGTCCTTCGAATGTAATTAATGTTTCGTTGCAGTGTCAGTGCTTGTCAGTGAAAGGAAGCGCTCCTCCTCCGGATAGTCACACAGTCTGGCTTGGCCACAAGGGGCAAATTGTGTTGGTGGTAAGCGAAAGGAGATCACAGCGTACTGTGGAAATTCCATGCTGTTGTGAAGGTGTTGGTGATAAACAACAGTAGATCACAGCGTACTGTGGAAATTAAATGCTGTTGTGAAGGTGTTGGTGATAAACAAAAGGAGATCACGGCGTACTGTGGAAATTAAATGCTGTTGTGAAGGTGTTGGTGATAAACAAAAGGAGATCACGTACTGTGAAATAAGCTGTGTGAAGGGTGTATCAAATCACGCTACTGTGGAAATTAATGCTGTTGTGAAGGTGTTGGTGATAAACAAAAGGAGATCACAGCGTACTGTGGAAATTCCATGCTGTTGTGAAGGTGTTGGTGATAAACAAAAGGAGATCACAGCGTACTGTGGAAATTCCATGCTGTTGTGAAGGAGTTGGTGATAAACAAAAGGAGATCACAGCTTACTGTGGAAATTCCATGCTGTTGTGAAGGAGTTGGTGATAAACAAAAGGAGATCACAGCGTACTGTGGAAATTCCATGCTGTTGTGAAGGAGTTGGTGATAAACAAAAGGAGATCACAGCGTACTGTGGAAATTCCATGCTGTTGTGAAGGTGTTGGTGATAAACAAAAGGAGATCACAGCGTACTGTGGAAATTTCATGCTGTTGTGAAGGTGTTGGTGATAAACAAAAGGAGATCACAGCGTACTGTGGAAATTCCATGCTGTTGTGAAGGAGAAAGGTTGTTCACAGGCTAACGAACTCGACCGCAACACCCAAGAACAAACGGAACATTGCTTGTTGGGACAGGGACTGCAGTGTGCAATATAGCACGTGAATCACGGAAAGCTGACGATTGAGATGTGCAATATAGCACGTGAATCACGGAGAGTTGACGATTGAGATGAGTAGTATAGCACGTGAATCACGGAGAGTTGACGATTGAGACGCAGGAAGAGACTGAGTGTTATACCTGCCTAAACGTAGCGGTAAGCTGATCCAGGCGACAGATATATAGCCAGCTGCGTTGCAGCGAGCTGCCTCAGCGTGTCAAATAAATGACCTACACATAACTGTTAGATACAGACCCAGGTGAACGTACAGCAGCTCTGCTGAAGCATTGTGAGTCGAGTGCCGAGTGGCCAAAAACGAAAAAAAGAAGATAAAAAAGAAGAAGACCTACACGTGTAGTGCACGGTAAGCGATATACTTTGCACGTACAACAGGGATTTTTTGCAGTCGAGCGACGAACGGTTAGAAGGTGAGAGTGAGTGATTTTGTGACCTACAGATAATGGTGAGCCCAGGCCGGTAGTACTTACTGACTGACCATGAAACAGGGATAGTCTCGGAATGACACGCCCAACAGGCAGAGTGTGAGAGACAGAGATTGCTGTCTGCTTATTGAACGGGAGGCACGTGCAGTTGGGAAGAAGAAAAAAAAAAGAGAGGAAGAGAGAAACAAAAAACAAAAAAGACGACAGTGACGAGTGGGCAAGCTGCACATTGGAGTGATAGAGTGTATTTCCACACTAACTGTCAATGCTGTGAGGAACATAATGTAAGGTGGTTGGTCGAGCCCGGTGAGATAGGCGTCCGAGAGTGACTGAGTGGTTCAGCAAGACAGTGAGTAGTGAGCCAAGGCACGTGCAACACGGTTAGTCTGGAAGTGTTGAGCGTGCAGATACGATGGGAAATAAGCGCTCTGCACGTGGTGAGTGATCGAGGGCACCTGCAATACGGATAGTCAAATCGGTCAAGCGACGTCTGAGTGAGAGACTTGCTCAGAGCACTTGAGTGAACTAACCTGACGGGTTGTGTGGCACAGACGATTTGATGAGAGTGAGTGTTCTGCATTGAGATGGTCTGGTGGTCGAGATACGTAACCCTTCATTAGTCTCTGAGTATCAAGCGGAGAGAGAGAGAGACTCAGTATCAATCGGAGAGGGAGACTAAGTATCAAGCGGAGAGAGAGAGAGAGAGAGAGAGAGAGAGAGAGAGAGAGAGAGAGAGAGAGACTTGCAAGAGGTACCTGAGAGAGAGAGAGAGAGAGAGAGAGAGAGAGAGAGAGAGAGAGAGAGAGAGAGAGCTGCACGGGGTACCTGCAG
>JABMCL010003156.1:355000-360000 GCA_018857735.1 Alviniconcha marisindica | reverse complement strand
ATCGGGGTCCACACAGACAGCTGTCAGCAACGCATTGTAGCGCATGCTGATCTATGTATGTATTGTATATATATATATATCTGTGTCTGTCGACGTTCACTCATAAAGGGGAAGCGCCAGCTGTCACTCATTTGACGACTGTCACCTTGGAGTAGCGTGTGACAGCTGCATGGATGAGAGTTGTTTATGCGTCTAGCTGTGATTGTATAGTTGCTCACGGGTAGCGAAATCCCAGCAGCTGGGATTGAGGTGGAGGAGGGCGGTGGGGTGGGGGGGGGGGGGGTTGCAACTTAGGTGACTGAGACACTGAAATCAGATCACTATACGGACGCGTAAAAATGGTCGACCATACACAGTGTGTGTGTGTGTGTGTTGTGTGTGTGTGGTGTGTGTGTGTGTGTTGTGTGTGTGTGTGTGTGCGTGCGCGCGCGCGAGCATGAACGCGTGTGACAACATGAGATCTGATGATTAGATGCTTCAATAAAAGCTATAAAATACACCTTCGCGGTGCATAAAATGGTATACTGACACCGATTCACACACACACACACACACACACACACACACACACACACACACACACACACACACACACACACACACACACACACACACACCACACACACACACACACACACGTACACTAATAATATAACGAAGTACAGTGCTTAAAAATAGCTGTGTAACATACAGCAGGGGTTTATTACAAGGCTACATCTGCCGACTCGGCCATCCGTAACACTGATATGATGGTGAGCCGGCTTGGCCTAGCGGTAAGGCGTTTGGCTGGTAAACAGAGAGCTCCGTTCGATTCCGTTTTGGCTCTGTCTTGGAAAGTTGTGGTCTGTGGACACTGTCTCCTGACTTTGTCCCTCGCGAGTAATAAAACATTAAAATGGCTCTTGCCGCTGTCCGTCTTAGTGCAGGAGTCATTCTGGTAGCGACAGTGTAGTTTTAAGTATGGTCTCCCTCTTTAGTGTTAGCTATGGTCTCCCTCTTCAGTGTTAGGTATAGTCTCCCTCTTCAGTATTAGGTATGGTCTCCCTCTTCAGTATTAGGTCTCCCTCTTCAATGTTAGGTATGGTCTCCCTCTTCAGTGTTAGCTATGGTCTCCCTCTTCAGTGTTAGCTATGGTCTCCCTCTTCAGTATTAGGTCTCCCTCTTCAGTGTTAGGTATGGTCTCCCTCTTCGGTGTTAGGTATGGTCTCCCTCTTCGGTGTTAGCTATGGTCTCCCTCTTCAGTGTTAGCTATTGTCTCCCTTTTCGGTGTTAGGTATGGTCTCCCTCTTCAGTATTAGGTCTCCCTCTTCAATGTTAGGTTTCCCTCTTCAGTGTTAGCTATGGTCTCCCTCTTCGGTGTTAGGTCTCCCTCTTCAGTGTTAGGTCTCCCTCTTCAGTGTTAAGTATGGTCTCCCTCTTCAGTGTTAGGTATGGTCTCCCTCTTCAGTGTTAGCTATGGTCTCCCTCTTCAGTGTTAGCTATGTCTCCCTCTTCAGTGTTTGCTATGGTCTCCCTCTTCGGTGTTAGGTATGGTCTCCCTCTTCGGTGTTAGCTATGGTCTCCCTCTTCAGTGCCAGGTCTCCCTCTTCAGTGTTAGCTATGTCTCCCTCTTCAGTGTTAGCTATGGTCTCCCTTTTCGGTGTTAGGTCTCCCTCTTCAGTGTTAGCTATGGTCTACCGCTTCAGTGTTAGGTATGGTCTCCCTCTTCGGTGTTAGGTCTCCCTCTTCAGTGTTAGGTCTCCCTCTTCAGTGTTAGCTATGGTCTCTGTCTTCAATGTTAGCTATGGTCTCTCTCTTCAATGTTAGCTATGGTCTCTCTCTTCAGTGTTAGGTATAGTCTCCCTCTTCAGTGTTAGGTATAGTCTCCCTTTTCCCCCACCTTCCTGTATCTTGGTCCCCGCCAATACCTCTCCTAGTGCAACTCGGCGTTAAACAGGTTTAACTAACCAACCAAACTGGTATTTAGGAGTGGTGACGTGTGGTCGTGCACCGTTAATTCCGATAATCCCAGTCCCCGCCTTGACCGATCTACGTACAGTCCACTGCACTGGCCGCTACTCTGCCAGTTGTGCATGGTGAACTAACCGCACCTTCAGCTTGTGTGCGTGTGTGTGTTTTTGCTCTCTCTCTCTCTCTCTCTCTCTCTCTCTCTCTCTCTCTCTCTCTCTCTCTCTCTCTCTCTCTCTCTCTCTCACACACACACACACATGCACACACACGCACACATACACGGAGTGCATTTGCATGTGTGTGTGTGTTGTGTGTGTGGTGTGTGTGTGTGTGTGTGTGTGTGTGTGCCTGCGCGTGCACGCGTGTGTGCACATGTGTGTGTGTGTGTGAGTGCATGCGCGCGCACGCGTGTGTGCACATGTCAGTGTGTGCGTGTGTGTGAGGCAGCGGCGCATGCACGCGCGCGCGTGTGTGCACGTGTGTGTGTGTGCGCGTGCGTGCATGAGTGTGAGTGCGTGCGTGTGAGTGAGTACGCGCGCGCGCGCGCGTTCGTTCAGCTAGCAAGCTCTCAAGCGGTGTTGTGAATATCAATTCTTTGAGAGCACTCGTGACAACGCCCGTACTTACCTCGCCGCTGACAATCCTTCACGGCAAGCCTGCAGCGAACCGACCCCGCCGTGTCGTCAGGGAGTGGGGGAGCAGGGAGCGAGTGACCCCGCCGTGTCGTTAGAGAGTGGGGGAGCAGGGAGCGAGTGACCCCGCCGTGTCGTTAGAGAGTGGGGGAGCAGGGAGCGAGTGACAAGCCGGTGTCCGAGAGCCACAACAGCTTGAAGCGAATGGAGAGACGACTGAAGCGGGTGATGGAACCCACGTCGTCCGCTGACCAGCCTGATTGATGCCTTATTACTACCAGGCCAAACCGCGCTTGACGCCGGTGATCCGTTTCGTCCGTTCCCCTTGACTGGTTTAACGCCGTGTTGTCCCTGGGGAGGATTGGTACTGGTGGGGACCGAGATGCGAGGAGCGGGGTGATCAGTCAGTCAATCAACCAATCAATCAATCAATCAATCAATCAATCAATATTTTATTTTATGTCTGTTCACATCGAGGCGATATTACACACACACACAAACGCACGCACGCACGCACGCACACACGCACACACACACACACACACACACACACACACACACACACACACACACACACACACACACACACGCGCGCGCAGCACGCACGCACGCACGCACGCATGCACACAAGCATATAATGATTATTAAATTATACTAACTTACCCACAGGACTATGAACAATCAATTTGATAATATCATTATTACACAAAATATCTCTTACGTTGTTGCAAGCATTAAAGGCATGTCCATTTTTCATAAATAACTCTGTAGTAAAAGGACGTTCAAGCAGTATGTGTTTAACAGATAAGATATTTTTACAAACGCGTGCCACATTCTGTGAATATTTAGTGTTCCATCAATTTAAACGTAACTTGTATAGTACTCTTGCTTGAACAAGAAGGTATCGCAGATGTACTTTTTTCCCTTTGTTTATACACAGTCTTATCAAGTATTGAAGTAATCTCATGAGACGAAAGTAGCAGGTTATTGTATGATAATGATGTTGTATGATATGGGTGACGGAGCGTGAAAGGAAAGGGGAGGGGGGGGGGGGGGGGGGGGGGGAACTGTACTTAACTACTCTGTCACCACCATAATGACTCGTGCATTGAGATGGGCAGTAATGGGAGCCATTTAGTGCTTCATTAATAGTTGTGGAGGAACAAGGTCACAATAAGACAGTGTCCATAAACCACAACTTTGAAGAGAACAGCCGGAGAGCAGAAACCATAAGGCTTATTAGGGACGGGGAGAAGGGGGAAAGGGGGTATGGAGGTAGGGGAATAGAGGGAGACAATTATACCTATCGCCACACTGTCACCACCAGAATAGACGGCAAGCCTGCCTGAGACAAGATGGGCAGCGATGAGAACCATTTTAATGTTTCATTAATTGTGAGGGACAAAGTCACGAGACAGTGTCCACAAACCACAGCTTTTGAAGAGAAAGGAGAGTCGAAGCGGATTCGAACCGAGGTCCCTCTGCTTACCAGCCTAACACCTTACCGCTAGGCCAAACCGGCTCACATTTTTAAGTTTTGATTATTGTTTTGGCCTTTTATAAGATCCTCCTTTCTCTGTTTTGTTTTTGTTTTTGTTGTTTCTTGTTTGTTTTGGAAATGCGTGTGATTTTGTTGTTGTTTGATTCTTTTTGTTGTATGCATTTGCATTTGCATTTTTGTTTTGTTTATTGCCGTGTCTAACCATTGTGAAAATTGTCAGATGTTCTGTCATTGACATTTCATTGGGGTTTCTGAATTTTGACGATGAGGTTACGGAAGGGAGGCGACTGCTGGTTAGTTATTTTGTTCCTCTTTCGCCGGAAAGGAGCGCTTGCTTCCCTTGGATTACTTCGTCGCAAGCATAGCTATCGTGACAATGCACGTTGGCGGTCAAAGTCCGTATAGGTGTGCCTGTCGTATCAACGTGCGTGTAGTAGGCTCCAGTTTCTTGCAAAGCACTACCTTTACGTGCTTACCGTGCTTCGAGCGTTTGCGAAATTGAGACTGATACCCGGAGTAAAAAACAAAAAGTAGAGTGAGACAGTGACTGTGCTTCTGTCTGTATGTGCACCGGTGTGTGGTGTGTGTGTGTGTGTGTGTGTGTGTGTGTGTGTGTGTGTGTGTGTGTGTGTGTCTATGTATGTGCACCGTGTGTGTGTGTGTGTGTGTGTGTGTGTGTGTGTGTGTGTGTGTGTGTGTGTGTGTGTGTGTGTGTACGTGTGTGTGTGTGTGTGTGTGTGTGTGTGTGTGTGTGTGCGTGTGCGTGCGCGCTCCAGTTTCTTGCAAAGCACTACCTTCACGTGCTTACCGCGTTTCTAGCGTTTGCGAAATTGAGACTGATACCCGGAGTAAAAAAGAAAAGTAGAGTGAGACAAGAGACAGAGACAGTGGAATGACTGGTGTGCTTCTGTCTCTAT
>JABMCL010003156.1:347500-352500 GCA_018857735.1 Alviniconcha marisindica | reverse complement strand
TGTGCGTGCGTGTGTGTGTGAGTGTTGTTGTTTTGTTTAATTTGTTATTGTTTGTTTGTTTATTTTGTTGTTGTTGTTGTTGGGGCGGGGGTCGGTTTTCGACTTTGAAAACCTGCCTCGCTGGACAGATTTTGTTGTTTCGAATTCAAGACCTTGCAAGAGCGGTGAGTTCACACATTCATCTCATACCCCCCTTTGGAGTACCACAACACCTTCCAGAAATGTCTATATATGCAACGGGAACCATGTGTTGACAACAACGGGGAATACTGTGAAAATCCCTGAAATTGTCATTGCCACTCTCTCTCTCTCTCTCTCTCTCTCTCTCTCTCTCTCTCTCTCTGTCTGTCTGTCTGTCTGTCTGTCTCTGTCTGTCTCTCTCTCTCTCTCTCTCTCTCTCTCTCTCTCTCTCTCTCTCTCTCTCTCTCTCTCCCTCTCCCTCTCCCCTCCCCCCAAGCCCATCACTGTGGGGCTTTTATTCATTAACAAGCATCCATCCTGTAGCTAGTGTAAGTCTTCTTGTTTGCCTTTAGTATCACAGCTCGCTGTTGTGTTGACGCTGTGCAGGGATCTGTAATCAGGAATGGGTCTCCGGGAGTTAACTTCGTCAAGGCTGTGAAAGCCCTTCCCCACCCTCTTCTCTGTCTGTCTGTCTGTCTGTCTGCCTGTCTCTGTGTCTCTGTCTCTCTGTCTCTCAGTCTCTGTCACTCAGTCTGTCTCTGTCTGTCTGTCTCTGTCCGTCTGTCTGTCTATCTGTCTCTCTGTCTCTCTCACTTTGTCTCTGTCTCTCTCTGTCTCTGTTTCTCAGTCTCTGTCTTTGTCTCTGTCTGTCTGTCTCTCTGTGTCTGTCTGTCTCTCTCTCTCTTCGAAAATCTATTGTTACAATGTTAGCCTACCCACTACATCATGCGTTTGCTATTTTGAGCGTCTTATATACACGTTTACTTGTTTGACTCTCAAGCAAATGTCGTGTTATTGTACGCTGGTATGCTTTCGTTAATAAAACTGTTTAAACCAAAGCCACCTGAGTTACCACGGCCGTCGGAATTAAGCCCGGTGTCTTGACCTCATTTCCGAGTGGGTCCTCAGGAAGACAAAACATGGCAACTAGCTCGCCCGTTCTAGTTCCGAAGCCTAATGAGAGGCGCTAACAGGCCCTCCAGGATGCAGCCAATCTAGGGCTGATGCTGGAGCTACCGGAAGAATGGCATCAGTCTCGATCCTCCTTCTGCTTCGGTTAGTGTGCGGGAAGATCGTTCGGGGCGTTTTGTCCCGTGGGCCTCATCGAATTAGACGTACGCTTTCCGCTGGTCTTTTTTTTTTTGGGGGGGGGGGGGGGGGGGGGATTGATGATCGCTTATATAGCGCTATTCTCCGCTCTTTTGAGCAGACTCATTGCGCTCGCATGTGGTTCTACATGAGTGACTAGCTCTTTATAGCGTTTTTTTGTTTTTTTTGCTTGTTTTAATATCCACCGAAGTGGTGTACTTACAGCGCTGGCATGGCTGGTGCCACATGAAACTGCAGCCGTCTCGGCGCAAGTTCTGTGTACACCATACAACCGTGCACCATGTCACTTCATGCAAAGCCACATACGTAAGGTGTATGCGTGTGTATGCGTGTTTAGCTGTAACCTGCCACCTGCACTTTTGGCAGAATGACCGGGATCTTTTACGTCTACTGCGGTAACACGGGGGTGGAACGGATACCGAAATAAGAGTCAGAGCAGAAAGTTGACCCTGAAGAAGAAAATTCTGCCGCCACTCCTGCAGGGATTCGAACCCGCGACCTTTCAATCGCGAGTCCGGCGCTCTAACCACTGAGCTATCCCCGCCCAGTGCCCCCTCCCCCCAGTGTGGTCTCCAGAGGTCTCTTGCGTGGTTCCGTCTGGTCTGGCAGCTGATTGAGGTAGATGTCTTCAGGGCGTGCTCTGGGGTCTTGTTCTCCATCACCGCTGGCCTAGCCTATTTAAGGAATCGATTCTCCTGTGAGGCTAACAGAACTAAGGAACTGTGTGAAAGTCGAGGTGGACGTCCTGGGCTCCCGTCCCTAATAAGCCTACGGTTTCTGTGGACGTAAAGCAACACTTCAACCAACCATGTGAGGCTAACAGAGCTCAGGAGCTGTGTGAAAATCGAGGTGGACGTCCTGGGCTCCCGTCCCTAATAAGTCTACGGTTTCTGTGGACGTAAAGCAACATTTCAGCCAACATGTGAGGCTAATCCTGTTCAGGCGTGGCTCCGTTTGAGCAACTAGTGTCCCTTTGGAAGCTGGAGGATGTGGTAGCAGAGTTCCCTCAACTTGTCTAGCGAAGCGGGTCTTGGTTTGGCTGGTAGCAGAGAATGTTTTGTCCTTTAGCATTTTTGGATACGAGTTTTGACACTCGGTAGCCTCGCTAACATCTGGTGTGGCGTTATAACTAAGCTGCCCCGGCCGCCTTGCTTCTCTGCCTGAATGGCGTGTACTAGGAACAGTTGCAAGGTAACAGCAGGCTTCTTGAACAGGCTGCTAGACCTCATCCTTTGTTCTTACGAGATTGTGTCCGCGTACACTTTGGCCACCTGTAAGCTCCGCGAGTACGCCAATTGTATTTCGGTGTTTCGGGATAGAGCTGGGGAATTGTCGTGTTGTCTGGTGTTTCCAGGATGGAGTTGGGGAACTGTTGTGTTGTCTGTTGTGTTCAAAATGGAGACGAGGAGCTGTTGCGGTGTCTGGTGTTTCCAGGATGGAACTGAGGAATTGTTGTGTTGTCTGTTGTTTTTAGAATGGAGATGAGGAACTGTTGTGGTGTCTGGTGTTTTCCGGATGGAGATATGGAACCGTCATGTTGTCTGGTGTTTTGCGAATGGAGATGAGGAATTGTTGCGTTGTCTGGTGTTTTCAAGATGAAGTTGAGGAACTGTCGTGTTGTCTGGTGTTTCCAGAATGGAGATTAGGAACTGTGGTGTTGTCTGGTGATTTCAGGATGAAGTTGAGGAACTGTTGTGTTGTCTTGTGTTTCAAGGATGTATTTGGTGAAATTGTCGTGTTGTCCGATATTTTCAGGATTGAGATCAGGAACTGTCGTGTTGTCTTGTGTTTCCAGGATGGAGATTAGGAACTGTCGTGTTGTCCGGTGTTTCCAGGATGGATTTGGTGAACTGTCGTGTTGTCCGAGGTTTTCAGGATGAAGATTAGGAATTGTCTTGTTGTCTGGCGTTTTCAGGATGGAGATTGGGAACTGTCGTGTTGGCTTATGCTTTCGGGATGAGGGATGAAGTCGAGGAACTGTCGTGTTGTCTCGTGGTTTCAGGATGGAGTTGAGGAACTCTCGTGCTGTGCAGCGTTTTTGGGATAGAGAGGAGTAGTTGTCAAGTTGCCTGGTGTATTCAGGATGTTGATGATCGCTTTTATATAGCGCTATTCTCCGCTCTCGGGCAGGCTCTCTGCGCTCGCCTGTGACTCTACATGGAGCCGAGGAATTATCGTGTTGCCTCGCACTCTTCAGGCGTGGCCTTTGGAGTGACAGGAGCACCACTGCAGATGAAATAATACGAATGATGTAATTACCAGCCAGATAAATTGCACCCATTGTAAAAGTTCTCCAGGGACCTCCGGGTGAAATAATCTGTGACTTAGATACCAGCCATGTTATATATCGCCAGTGTACACAAGATACGCACAAGGGACTGGCATTTACGGAGTTGCCAATATCGACTGGTCTGTCTCGCTGACTGACTGGGACGCCTTACAGCAAGTTTGACATCGACTGTGTCCTCTGTGGCTTCAAGCTCAAAAAGAGCAACAGGCGTGGGGTTAGGCATCAGAAAACAGCCGTTTTCTCGCTGATGTTGTGACGTAAAGGGTATTCAGATGACCTGACTTTCTGTCTGTCTGTCTCTCTGTCTCTCTTTCCTCTGGTTTTAACCCCCCCCCTCTCTCTCTCTCTCTCTCTCTCTCTCCTCTCTCTCTCTTCTCTCTCTCTCGGTTTAAACTCTCATTTTCTTCTGTGTTTCAACATGTGTGTGTGTGTGTGTGTGTGTGTGTGTGTGTGTGTGTGTGTTTTCTCTCTCTCTCTCTCTCTCTCTCTCTCTCTCTCTCTCTCTCTCTCTCTCTTCCCCCCTTCCCTCCCAGCCTCTTTTTTTCTTCCCCGCTGTTGCCTGAATATTTTTGGAAACGCGTTGGATCAAAGAGCACGGACTGAAAAGCTTTATACGTGTCTATAGCTCACACAGGCAAGAAAAGAGAGACACACGCATGTCAGAGTGTCGTCTGCGCGCGGCAGTTGTCAAAGTAGCATCATTATATACCTAGATATTACATACCTCGCCTGTGTCTTCCGAATAGATACTTAGACGAAACGCGGCAGCATTGCGCAACATTGGGGAATGCACTTGTTGCTACAGCGTGGTGGCTGGCGCGTCGAAGGGAATGGTGACCCCGTGTGACCTTTTCCAGTTGACTGGGCTTTAACCACCAAGAACAGAATCGATGATGATGTCATAGCCACGGAGCCAGGTCCTGGCGTGTGACGCATAATTGTTAGTTCTTCGAAAATTTTACTTGCCGCGCGCAACCACACGGTACTAGAGCGGGAGGGAGGGAGGGGCTGGATGGGCGGGCGGGGAGGGTGGTGATGGAGGGTGGTGATGGAGGGTGGAGGGAAGTAAATGAAGACTCTGCGGTCGATCCATGGGTGACACAGTTATTACACCCTGCAACCGTAGACTCGCCTCGTGACGTGGTAAGCAGGCGAGAGCGCCGTGGGTGGGTGTCCCTGCTTGACAAGGCGTGTGTTGCAATCAATCAATACCTCATCCCGGCGCTCTGACCTAATAGCTGGCTGCGCCTCCTGTCCTCTGTCACTGGCTGCACGTGCCTGCTGACCGTAACTCAGCAAAATCAATGGCCGCCTGCGTCCGGGGCTACTTCAAAGATTTGTCTTGCAAGACCTGGCCCGATTTTATTCTTTCTTTCTTCTCTTTCTTTCTTTCTTCTTCTTCTTCTTCTTCTCCTCTCCG
>JABMCL010003156.1:275000-342500 GCA_018857735.1 Alviniconcha marisindica | reverse complement strand
TGCGTGTGTGTGTGTGCTAGCGTTGGTGATCTCCCCCACCACCTCACTTGCAGACTGTCCCGCCGTACCGAGTACGTTGATGAATATTATACACCGCGGCGTCATCCCAACGTGCCCAAATTTTGTAGCCTAATGAACATGACTTCAGAATCTAAGAATGCTAAGCTTGCTAGATTTATTAGTTGTGTTTTTGAGTTATTTTGATCAAACCAACAGCGAAACACAACCAAACAAAAATATCATTTTTGATGGTGACAGTGTAGCGATAGGTATATAATCTACCTCTTTCCCCATCTTCCATAACCCCTATCCCCCGTCCCTAATAAGCCGTATAGTTTCCGCTGTGGACGTTAAGTAACATGTTTACTTACTTATTCCGGAGAGAAGCCGGTTTGGCCTAACGGTAAGGCCAAGCAAGTCCGAAGCGGTATAGTCTCCCTTTACCCCAAACTTCAATCACTGGCAGTTACGACATCCTTTCTCCAACCGCTGCCATAACTGGCTACGCCATAGTCTTCGGAAGGCGCAAACTCCAAGCACCACTGGTTTACAACATCCTTCCTTCAACCACTGCCGTATTTAGTTACGCCATAGTTTCCAGAAACGATAGGTTTCGTTGGTGCTCAAACAGTAGTAAGTTTGTTACAAACAACTCAGATTATATCAGACGTTTGTTTTATAACGACTGACCATGCTGCTTACGCCAGCTCAGATAAAACCAAAATTATCTGAATCGAGACGGACCCCCCCCCCCCGCTTCCCCCCCCCCCCCCCCCCACCTTTTTCATTTTTTTAATTATTTTTTTTTTTACCCGGGGTGGATGCGTCTCATGTTTACGTGCGTGCTTTGGCGCTAGGTTTCTTCCACAGGGCGTTAGGCACACTCCGAGCATCGCTTTCCGGCACCTTCCTCCACGAGCATCGCTTTCCGGCACCTTCCTCCACGAGCATCGCTTTCCGGCACCTTCCTCCACGAGCATCGCTTTCCGGCAGCTTCCTTCACGAGCATCGCTTTCCGGCACCTTCCTCCACGAGCATCGCTTTCCGGCACCTTCCTCCAAGGAAGGATGTCGTAAACCAGTGCTTGGAGTTTGGGCGCTAGGTTGCTTCGGAGGGCGCTGACCACGTCGGTGGACAGCTGCGCGGAGATAAAGAACGCCCTTTCAGTGGCATAACCAGTTCTGGCAGAGTTTGGAGGAAGCTGCCGGAAAGCGATGTTCGGAGTGTGCGGAAGGCGCTGACAGCGTCGGTGGACAGATGCGCAGAGATAAAGAATGCCCTTTCAGTGGCATAACCAATTCTGGCAGAACTGAGAAGAAAGTTCCGGAGAGTGAGGCTTGGAGTCAAACTCTTTGTTGTTGTACCTGTGTCACGTATTTCGAGCGCTAATTAACTCCCTTGTGTGTTGATTCTGAACTAAGAAAAGTCTTTAAGTGTTTTACTTTATCAGGGAGACGCCAAGTAAAATCTTCTCGCACCAGTTTTCGATTCGAGAGTTCCTCTCATGTGTTACAATGACCGGCAGCCACATTTAAGCCACCTTAACACCGCCTTAATACTTCCATTGTTCTGGCGACGGTCCACGATCTCTCCGGTCTTTTTGTCGGGGGTATCCGCGGTCGAGCCTTCACTCTCTCGCGCCCCTTGTCCCCGTCCCTAATAAGCAACCTCGCTTCTGTGGACGTCAAGCAATATGGTCATACACAAGATAAGTACACTGCGAAGTAATTAGTTTTGCACAGGGGGTCTTTTCACGTAGCGTGTAATTAAGCCTGCACCAGTCGCCGAGACTGAGAACCTCGAGGTCCGAAAGTGTTGGTTTCCTGGCCAGGGGTCCTTTTCGGGTCGTGGTGGGGCCTTGCGGGCAGACGTGTACGATATAGCCCCTCCTTTAAATACCACCTGCGGGCACATCTGAATAGTAGCACTGAGTTCCGAGGACATCAGTGTCACACTCAGTATCGCCGATCGCCTGGAGCCTCCAAGCTGCCCCACATAATACGTAGCCGGTCCATGCCCTGGAGCAGGCAGAGCTCAGGAGCGGCTGTGTCGGTGAGAGTCGAGGTGGCCGTCCTGGGCTGTCCGTCCTAACGAGCCTTCTGGTTTCCGTGAACGTAAAGCTATATTGAACCATGCTTCGGCATTGGTCTCAGCTTGTCCCTAATATGTCAACCGACATCCGAGGACATTAAGCAACACAACAGCAACCCAGGCAGAGCTCAGGAGCTGTGTGAAAGTCGAGGTGGCCGTCCTGGGCTGTCCGTCCTAACGAGCCTCAGTTCTGGTTTCCGTGGACGTAAAGCTATATTGAGCCATGCTTCGGCATTTGTCTCAGCCGCTTGTCCCTAATATGTCAACCGACATCCGAGGATATTAAGTAACAAAACACCAACCCTGCAGCAGGCAGAGCTTAGAAGCTGTGTGAAAGTCGAGGTGGCCGTCCTGGCTGGGCTCCCGTCCCTAATTAGCCTACGGTTTCTGTGAACGTAAAGCAACACTCAACCAACCAACCCTGGAGCAAGCGGGGACACCACACTGTCGTAGTATCTCCGCCCAGAGGAAAAGCGTAGGAAGACGAAGACGAAGAACTCGACAAGCTTGCTCGACTCGAAAGGACGACCGAGAAAGGCTGGCCACTGCTAATATTATTCTTTCCGGCGGAAGCACACGAACTGCTTGGGATTTTGTTCAAAGACGACGCTTGGCGGCAGGGAAACGTCTGAGACTGGGCGGAGCGCATATGGGCTTTCTCGATTATGTGAATTTATAATTTACCTTCTTCGTATGAACTGAATGGAAAACCGCGGTACCGGCGAAGTTTTTCGCAGGACGGTACACCTGCCGGCACGGCTGCTGCACGTCTACCGGCGATATACATTATGGTTAACGGTCTACCGGCGATAAACATTATGGTTAAAAGTCTACCGGCGATATACATTATGGTTAACGGTCTACCGGCGATAAACATTATGGTTAAAAGTCTTCCGGTAATATACATTATGGTTAACGGTCTACCGGCGATATACATTATGGTAGTAACGGTCTACCGGATATAAACATTATGGTTAACGGTCTACCGGAGACATATGTTATGGTTAACGGTCTACCGGCGATATACATTATGGGTAACGGTCTACCGGCGATAAACATTATGATTAACGGTCTACCGGCGATATACATTATGGTTAACGGTCTACCGGCGATATACGTTATCACGAGTGGTTAACGGTCTACCGGCGATATACGTCATCTGTGGTTAACGGTCTACCGGCGATAAACATTATGGTTAACGGTCTACCGGCGACATACGTTATGGTTAACGGTCAACCGGCGATATACATTATGGTTAACGGTCTACCGGCGACATACGTTATGGTTAACGGTCTACCGGCGATATACATTATGGTTAACGGTCCACCGGCGATAACATTATGGTTAACGGTCCACCGGCGATAACATTATGGTTAACGGTCCACCGGCGATAACATTATGGTTAACGGTCCACCGGCGATAACATTATGGTTAACGGTCCACCGGCGATAAACATAATGGTTAACGGTCTACCGGCGATATACATTATGGTTAACGGTCTACCGGCCATATACGTTACCAGTGGTTAACGGTCTACCGGCGATATACGTTATGGTTAAGGGTCTACCGGCGATACTGATACATTAGGGTTAACGGTCTACCGGCGACAAACATTATGGTTAACGGTCTACCGGCGATATACAGTATGGTTAACGCCGGGTCTACCGGCGATATACGTTATCAGTGGTTAACGGTCTACCGGCGATATACGTTATGGTTAAGGGTCTACCGGCGATACTGATACGTTATGCCGGTTAACGGTCTGCCGGCGACTGATATACTCTTTCGGTTGTTTTCGTACCGCAGTGGCAGAGTAGAGGCGAAATCAGCGGCAAAACACAAGGAAGAGGCTATTCACTTTGTGTCATATAAATTAATGATGGCGGTATATATTGCTGTTAAAAAGTCCAAGGAAAAACCTCACTGATCCGGTTTGGCGGCACTGACTTGCTTCAGCTTCACTCTCTCTCTCTCTCTCTCTCTCTCTCTCTCTCTCTCTCTCTCTCTCTCTCTCTCTCTCTCTCTCTCTCTCTCTTCTCTCTCTCCTCTTCATGCAGTCAGTTTTTGTTTGTGTGTGTGTGTGTGTGTGTGTGTGTGTGTGTGTGTGTGTGTGTGTGTGTGTGTGTGTGTGTGTGTGTGTGTGTGTGTCAGTGTGAATCAGTCACAGCCGTGACGGTGTCACCGACTGTAGGCTACGAGTGCTTGCCCGCGGCGGCAATGCCGGCCGGCCGCGGCCCGTGGCGGCGTCATTATATCAAGTGCACACTGACACACTGAGACAGACAGACAGACAGACAGACACACACACACACACCACACCACACACACACACACACACACACCACACACACATACACACACACACACACACACACACACACACACACACACACACACACACACACTGACACCACACACACAACACCACACACACACCACACACACACACACACACAACACACACACACACACACACACACACACACACACGCTCACGATCACACCCACACCACACACACACAAACACACACACAAACCACACACACTCACCACCCCCCCCCCACACACACACACACTGACGACATACACACACACACACACACCACACACACACACACACACAAAACACACACAAAACACACACACACTGAATCACTGTCACTGAATAGTCAGGAACATAGGCCTACACGGCACGCGCTTGCGTCAGTACCGGCCGTCGCGGCGAGCAAACGACTGCACACACGCCGGCTCTGAGACACAAATACACATGCCGCGAAACTGACGGACTACAGACCTGCACCGACCCCACCACACGTAACACACACAGTGGTCACCCCGGCCCTTCCTCCCCCACCATTCACGCAGCCTTTTTTGCGCATTTCTGTAAGTTTTACTACGGTGTACGAGTGCTAGAATGGGACATGCCGTACTATTCGCCGCCGACGTGCTGGATTCACTCTCCGATCAGTTTTCGCCCCATGCAATTTATAGTTAGCTATGTCCTTTTGGGCTGCTCTCCTACCCGTAGAAACACACACACACACACACACACACACACACACACACACACACTACAAGAAAGTGCAATATTGTCAACTAGACTAGAAATTTTGAAACTGGTAAAAATCCAATCGCACAATCACGACCCCCACAATCCAGTGCGAAGTGACGTCACGTTTAGTCTATGGAAGACGCCATGTTGGAAATGGCTCGCAAGCGAAGGCGATAGTGGAATACAAATCCGATGACATCCTGTATATTGCTGACAGCATCCTTTAGTTTAAAAGCTGTTTATTCTTGATGATTTGAACTATCACCGAAGTTGGCTCTCATTTCAACGAGATGGCTGGTAAGGTCCTAGATATGATGGTGTTTGTGCACGAGTTACAAATTTCGATTTGTTAAAAAAAAAAAAATCTCACTGTTACTCCTGTCAACTGCTTTCAGGTAATGGTGGCGAGATCCAGTGGTGTTTCTCACAAGTGAAAGGATCGATAGAGGAAGAAGTGGCAGATGGTAAGTTTCCGTCTGTGTTTTGCTTTTGTTTTGTTTTTAGAACCGGCCCATGGAAGTTGAACTTGACCCCATTGACTTCCGCATTTTTAAAATTACTTTTTGTTTTAATTTTTATCAAAATTATCTGTCCATGGCTCATATTTTTGTGTCTCATCACCGACCAGATAAACATTATTGGCTTCTGAGGTACGGTCACCCAACTCTAGTTTGATCATCGGCGGCAGTAACGAAAAATAAAATGATTACATGTCATGTGCAAAGTCGAATCAGTTTAGGTCATTAATTACTGAAACTGCAACCTAACTGCAGTTAGTGTGTTGTCACAGTTGTTGACGTCAGCTGATCAGCCAAAAGGTCACCGAATTTAAAGCCAAATTTAATGAAGTACTAAAAGTAGTAGTCGAATAGACATATGGGTCAAGGCCTAAGGCTAATCACAATCAGCTCTAACTAAAACTGTGAATTCTCCGGCGGAACAGAAACTGCGAAAGCAGCTAGCACGGGTTGACCCTGGTCAAGGCAGGATGAAGACTTCTAGTTCATGTTCCCACTAACGGCTGTGCATATCATTTGTGGTGCATGTTCACCTTCTTGTTGACAGCAGATTTAGTATAATTTGTTATGAATGCACACAAAACTTAAAATTTGATTAATCCTGTCACTAGTGTCGGCTTCATTCAAATTTTAAAAAGACTGTTATTAACACTAATGTTAACATTTAGGAGAATGCCTAATAACTGGTAGTATGACAACATAAAAGCACCTTCAACTTTTTCAAGTAAAAATGACAGTAGTTCTAGTACTGTTAGTAGCTGAAAAGCACCTTCAACTTATACAAGTAACAATGACAGTAGTTCTAGTAGCTGTTAAAAGAAAATGTCAGTGTTACTGTCAGTCACTCAGTAACTGTCAGTGTCACTGTGAATTATGACACAGGCAAAGATTTAAAAAAAGAAAAGAGAAGTCGACATTAACCATAGTTGTGTACACATATGTCTAATGGCACCAAGCCTCAGACTGTTACATATTAATATTATTATTGATCAGGGGGAAAAGCCCTGATGATGATTTTCAGGGACCGCCAGTTTTTTTGACAACTGCATTTATACTACTATATATAGCGTATGAAAGATGTCCATAACATTAACAACAACAACAAAAAAAGGAAAAGGTCTGTCATGTCCACGTAGGAACTATTTAAAACATACAAAGCAGTCATCTGACGTGCTCCAAAACCACTATGTGCCCTCCGAATGACCTGATGGTGTCTGTATAGTGTACATGAGGTCCCTCTGTTCTATGACTAATGAACATCTGCAGTCAGTGGTTTTGTCTGGGGCCTTCAGTCTAAATCTAATACATCAACTAGTCCAGGTTAAGTTCAGCCAAAGTGCCTTTGCGCTTTGGTACAGTGCATGAAACTTGACTTTAAGCAAATGGTTACAGCAAAATTAAAAACATTTTGCTGGTAGGCCTGCTGCAAACTTGTGCAGACTGATTCACTGTGTATAATAACTGATTCTCTGTGGTTGGTTTTGATGTCTGCCTAACAAGTAACATCTGAGGACATTAACTTTAAGCTCCACATCACCATCAGTGGGTGTGAGAGAATTGGCTGTAGCATTGTCAGTTGTCAGTGTCTGTCATAACACTATTAACAACAGGAAAATAAAAACAATGTTTTGCGAAGGTGAAATCAGTGTTGCTATATGCCTGTCTTGACCAGTTGCTACTTTCAGCTGTATTGATAATTCAAAACTAGGGCAAGGAGGGAGGACAGTTTAAGTGCAGCAGTGAAAATGGAAAATCAAAGAAATTTGAATGCATGACTCTTCATGTAAATTAAAAGTTGAATCAGTTATCTGAAAAGAAAAGGTGAGAACCCCCCCCCCCCCCCCCCCCAAACCCCCCCCCAAAAAAACAACCTAAAACAATTGCACACAAAAAGTGAAGAAAAAACTCCCCACCCCAAAACAACTTCAAAAAATATTTTGTTCTGTTAGAATGTTATTTAACTTTTAAAAGTATGGTAATTTTGGTATGTTAAGAAGGTAAATGTTCATTTCTGAAGCCTAAAGGCAAATGTCATTGGAAAAGTAGTAGTTGCCCCAGCTTTGTCCTTGGAGTTATTTTTGACAATCACAATGTAATAAATGTTGATGAAAGTTGTCTTTACTGAGTAAATTTAATTATCATAGCAGTGGCCTGTATTACTGAGTACTAGACTACTACAGTACAAGTACAAGGTTTTAAACAACCAACTGTGCAAAAGGTCAAGCATGGTTTGAACTGATTAATGTTGAGAATCTTTTCTGCTGACAGTGTTGACTGCTGTCAGTGTCAGTGTCACTTAAGAGTAGAACTAGAAGACTAGAGCAGCTTGACCTGCGCTGGTAATAACTGGGTACTGGCTACACTGGATAGCATAGCTAACTCTAGTCTGTGCCTTTCCCTGTCTTTGTCTCTGTTTGTGTGCGTCTCTCTGTCCCTGTCTGTCTGTCTCTCTGGGTCTCTGTCTGTTGCAATAACCCCCCCCCCCCCCCCCCCCCCACACACACACACACACACACTGGATGGATGAGACTGAGAGGATGGTGAAAAAGTCTGTATATATTATTAGAAGTAAATTGTGTATGTCATTGTCAACAGCCATTAAATACTTGTTGATTCTAAATGAAATTATTTGGCTTACTTTTGTTGCAAGCAATGTAATATAGTTTCTAATGGTGGTCTAGCCTAAGTATTCAGCTGTAAACTGTAAACATATGAATAACTTCAACAAGTATAACATTTGTTGTGCAAGTCTGTCAGCATGCACACAGTCACACACATTCACAGTCACAGGCAAAGGTAATCTTGCTAAAGTACTGCTAATCTGTAAGTGCTGCAAATGGTTCACAGTTCAAAAGAATACACTTCTGAGGTAGTTTCCACAGCTGTGGTGAGTTAGTAAAAAGCTTCAACTGTGGAGCTAGACAGTGGAATGTTGGAATGCTTCTCCTATCATGCAAGTTTAACTGTTGAGAATAGCTGTAAGTAAGCTGCCAGAAGCTCTGGGCAAGTTGCTGCTGCAACAAGAATGATGGCTCAAAATAGCTGTGGCAAGTGCAGGCAGAGAGGGAGGATGGGAGAAAGGTCACTCAGTCTCACTGAGCTGATCAATGCTGTGTCAGAGGCATATTCAGCCTGTCTGTTCAAGGCAGAGCTACCCCTCCTCACTTGCCTCCCCCACCCCCACAACACTAGAGAGGGTTAGTAGAATAGTACAGGGGTGGTAGTGAGGTGGTGGTGGTAGTGGCGGTAGTGGCGCAACCAGACTGTCTACCTAAGCTTGTGCGCATGCCTCAAGCCTAACAGAGCCCAAGTCACACAGATCCCAAGTCACACAGATCGCTACCTAAACACCTGCCCCTTCACAGGGAAGAGTCACTTGAGAAGGTTCATCCAGTGACAAACTTTACAAATCAGTCTTTAGTGGCATCACTGGTCAAGTAGTTGTTATGCTCGTAAAACTGACAACAGAGACGCACTCGGCAGTGGCTGGTTACTTCAGTCGGTTGCACTGCTACAGTCCACCATTTTGATTTTGGATGAACTTGATAGGGTTGCATCGTAAAGCTAAAACAGCAATAAAATCAACAAAGGCAACCCACATTACAATCTCATACAAGCATACAATGCTAATCTACAAAGAAAAGTAAAATTTTAATGTTTACTAATAAAATAAAGTCAAATGGTTCCTACAAATTCACTGTGGTGAGAACGCAGCAGTAGACGAAAAACTTGAGTCATGTGGTAAACAATCTTTGTAACCTCTGACCTCGAACTCTGATCCGCACACAAATTGCTGACGTCATGAGAGAAAATAGTTCCTTAACCACTACCACCCGTGTACTAACCCTCACTAATATGCATGAATTTGAGTTGGGGGGGGGGGGGGGGGGGTAGTTGGCATACTTTCAAGTTGACCTGTAGTAGACTAGTACTACTACTACTAGTAGCTCATGATTGGCATATTTACTTGACTTTCTGCCCTTCCTCCTGCCCTTGATTTATCTGCTGTATTATACCGTTTGGACAGATTTTAGGCAGACGTTTGGAAACCAGTTTATACACTTGTCAGTGGGACCAGTTTCAAATTAAGAACAGATGTTAATGTCATTGTTCTCATACTCTAGCCTTTCTGAGTTTCTGCATATGTGGTAAATGTTTGTAAAGTATTTGTGGTCAGCATTTCTGGCGCTATAATTTTATTTGTATTATTATGGACAGTGTGGTAGTTATATACTAATAAAAGTAAGAAGTAAGATGCACTGATAGTGATACACTCATTTATAACTATATATAAGTTATAGTTTTGTTTTTGTGACATCTCACATGCAGCAGTTATGTTTGAAACAATGAATAGACAGCTCAGATTTTATTTTCAGCACATTTGAACTGTGATGGTTCGAAATCTAAAATGTTCTGTTTATACAAGATTTGGCAGAGTGATTCCTGATCAGTTTGTTTTCATTTGTAAAATGAAAAAAGAAGAGAGAGGAAAAGAAAAAAAGGCTACATAAACTATTACAGTATTACTATTCCTTATTAGTTACTTACTACTACTATTTCTACTAATTCTAGCCGAAATAGCTTGATTTATTAACCTACTCTTTTTTTTCTCCTTCTTCTTTTATGTGTGTGTATCTGACATGATCTGAGTAGAATTAGCAGTTATGTTACTAAAATTTGTAATCTTCTGTTAAAATAATAATAGCAGTACAGTGAGACAGCGTAAATGATAATGATCCAGGTTCTTTTGATTCAGCGGACATCATCTCCTGTGTGGAGTTTAACAGCACGGGGGAGCTGCTAGCCACTGGCGACAAAGGAGGGCGGGTCGTCATATTCCAGCGCGACAAGGCGGTATGGCATCTGTCATTAAAGATGTATTATACGTTGTAGTTATCATAATTGTGGCACAGAGTTGTAGACTTGTAGATGATCCATGTACACTTTTCACTTTTTACCCATGAACTTGGAGTCTGCGCAGTTATTTGCAGTGTTATCTGAATGTGTAAATGAGTAGGTAACTAGTGATACCTTGAATCAAAAAATATTGTCTCTGATGACTGGTGGGGTGAAACTGGTCTTGACAGACAATTTTGGCAGCTATTTGTCACTGGCCAACAAGAATTTTTGAAGAAGAAGAAAAAACTGATCCTTTTTGCACACTGTGAGCAGTGTACCGATGACGGTGTTCTGCAGTTGCAAATGTTCCAGCCACCTTCCCATGGGCTGCGACAAGCTGTTTGTGCCAACAGTTTTCAGCGGGTTGACTTTATTCCAGGGTGAAACTAGGTTGTTCCTGGACCAAATAACTAGCTATTTATTCTTCCTGCCCTACAGGTCCCAGGGGCTGTGCTTTTTGCAAGAAAGGGTGTGATGGATAAAAATGTATGCTGGCAGAAAATGTTGATCTTCACCCATCACAGCTCACACTGATAGGTAGAAATCAGAACTAGTGGAACCCACAGGATTGTAGAAATCAGAACTAGTAGAACCCACAGGATTGTCACACTTGGAACTTCCCAGCAAAGTGGCCAGGACCATCAAAATTATTCTGTTTAGAACAGATTGTTTGACCATAAAGATACTGGAAAGAAACGTGTGGGGGATGTTTGATTTTTTTTTTTTTAAATGATTTTTTGAATCACAGAAACACAGAGTTCATTTCAGTAAAAAAAAGAAAAGAAAAAAATTGTGTGTGGGTTGGGGTGTCTGAATTCTCTGTAATTTACGAGGTGGCCTTTAGCTTTTTTAAATTTGAAACTGCTAGTTTCAGTTAGGCATGTATAGGGATGTATGTTGGACATTGGTGTTCCACATAAGCCATTGACTAGGTGATGGCCGGCCAGAAATGTTGCATGCATGTGTAATTAAATTCATGAACTGACTCCCCACACAAGTACAATAATTGGTGTTGATTAAGAAGGAGAACATGATTTTCATAATTTCTATGTCGGTACAGTGGTAAATGTAGTCTCTTATTATTTTCTTATTTTAAACTGAGTATCTCACATTCTCAGGCTCAACTATTATCCTGTAATGTTTGTAAATTCATTCTGTGTTGGTTCATGTCCTGTTTCCTGTGTTTTATTCAGAGTAAAAATGCTGTGCCAAGTCGTGGGGAGTACAATGTCTACAGCACCTTCCAGAGCCATGAGCCAGAGTTTGACTATCTCAAGAGTCTGGAGATAGAAGAAAAAATCAACAAGATCAGATGGCTAAGGCAGACCAACCGCAACCACTTTCTTTTATCAACCAACGGTAAGAGATTAAGACTTCATTGATGACGGTGGCATCATTCTTGGTTCAGACATTTGTTTTGATGGCAGTGTGAGTTGGTAGGCCACATACATTGGTGTGGTTGATCAGTTGCTGGGGCTTCAGTACTATCTGTAGATTGTGGAATTTCAGAGACTTGTTTCACCCTCAGGTGACGTGTAGTTGATGGGGTCTTTGAACGTCAAGTGACATACTGAGAATGGTGTGTATTTGCCCTAACTTCCAGTCAAGATGACCAGACTGGACATGCAGTGGGCTTCTGCAAACTCCAAAATTAAGGTCCCCTCTGGTGAGAACCCAGAGCTGACCAAAATTCTTTGCTCACTGCTAGGAATTTCTTCAGTGTCCTAATTTCAACCTCCCCAGTCCATTCACCTTGAACTTTTTTTCTTCTCAATATCGTCTCTACTTTTTAACTGTTAATTTGGACTAACAGTTTCCTGTGTGGGCCGACGGAATAAAATGGGTCCCCATGCTCATACTCGGAAGAGATTTAAGTAGGTTCTCATGGTAAGTGCCTGACAGGTAGCAAAACATGTTATTGTGCATTGATAGATAGATGGCTGGCTGTTTTTTTCAGGCTGGCTGGCTGGTTGGCTGTATCATTGTAACAGTGAATTGGACTTGTGATTTAGTGACTTGTATTTTGAACTAATCTAAAAGGTTTTTGATCAGTGTGATTTGTCTTGAGGTGATCCTGTGTGGTTGATGATACGTTAAAATCCGAGCAGCAGGAATGTTTTATGTAATTGTTGATTTACAGTTTTGCTTTTCTCCAGACAGGGCAAACTGGAAAATGGCAGAGCAGAACCAATGACTGGTTGTTTATCAAGGTTTCTTTTTCACAAACAATGCAGACTGGAATGTGGCAGAGTGGGACGAGGAACCTGTGGTTTGACCACCAGTGTTGTTTTTCTTTGCCTGTCAGACAAGACAATCAAACTGTGGAAGGTGGCAGAGCGGGACAAGCGGCCAGAGGGCTACAACCTGAAGGATGAGGGTGGCCTGGTGCGTGACCCCTCCAACATCACCAAACTGCGTGTGCCAGTCTTTCAGCCCATGGAACTCATGGTCGAAGCCTCGCCTAAACGTGTCTTCTCCAACGCCCACACCTACCACATCAACTCTATATCGGTCAACAGCGACCAGGAGACATACCTCTCTGCCGATGACCTGCGCATCAACCTGTGGAATTTGGAAATCACAGACCAGAGCTTCAGTATCCTTAGAACTCTGTTACTGGTGTGTGTGGTGCTGGGACGGAGCAGATAAGCCAGTTAATTCCTGTCTGTTGCTGGATAATATTTTCATTTATAAATCTTGTTTGTGAGAGAAGACAGTAACTTTGGCTTTGAAGTCGTGCTGTCTTTCTTTGATTCCCAGGTCTTATTTGAGAGTATTAATTTGATTGAAGCAGGATGTTTTTTAATTATTCCTGTGGATTTGACCATGGTAATTGGTATATTGTTCCCACTCCGTGACACCCCCACTCCTACCAGCCTAGTAAGTAGCAGAAACTGTGGTTTTGTGCAGCTTTATTAGTTCTGATTTCATTGTATGTAACTGAAAAAAGTCCAGGAGGATCAAAAATTTGATTGCAGTGGGAACTGTTGGCCAGTACCGAAGGTACACACAAAGCAATTTGTAGGTCAGGGGAGATAATTTGCTCAGCGCACTTTTCATACTCCATGTTAGGATGAAGATAGAACGAAGAAAAGTGTTTTTCTTTTGAACCTTTGTCCTGTAATATGTTTTGAAACTAAAACTGGCAGGCATCATTTTTTTTTTGTGGTTGGATATTTTATAAGCTCACAAAACAACAACATCCGCCATCCTGAAAAACAAACAAACAAACCCACCTTCCCATAAAACAAGTAAAAAGACCGAAAGAAAACCAGCAAGAAAAAACAGATGGTTATATCTTGTGAGTGGGAGAAAGTTAACAGTTGATTTGGGTTGATTCATGCAAGACTTTATTTCTTGGTCATTGTGGGGCTAAATCGCTAGAGGATCCTGGTTGGCTGTCAGTATTTCCCAAGGTCAAAACTTGTCTGTGTAGGCGTGATACTTTTCAGATATTACCCAATGCTGTAAATTGTGCTGCTGTATTGCTGTTGGATTTTATGAAAGATTTTGGACAATACATTCTTATACCTGCTAGGGGAACCAAGTGGCAGAACTGGCAGCAAGAGGTGCCTGTCTGCATGTCTTCAGCTACCTCGGTTTAGGTTCCAAATGAGAACGTGCTCAGCTGTGGTTAAACTGAGGCAGCATGATGGGCAGTGGTGATACTCGTTTGACACCTTGACCTCTGTTAGACATTGTGGACATCAAACCAGCCAATATGGAGGAGTTGACGGAAGTCATCACAGCAGCTGAGTTCCACCCACAGCAGTGCAGCACCTTCGTGTACAGCAGCAGCAAGGGTACCATTCGACTCTGCGACATGCGGGACCAAGCCCTTTGCGACAAGCACGCCAAAAGTGAGTCACAGCACCAGCTCAAATCAGTCACTGGGAGTAGGCCAGGATGCTGCTGACAATATTGAAAGTGACTATACAGCATTCATCAGGGGCTCAACTGATTTAAAAAAAGCAAAAAAGGCCACAGAAGTCATCCTGTCAAGACATTTGTATACCATGGTTATGACTGTACTGTGGTATAAGATAACGACAGGGACAGTAACTCTCGGGCTCCGCACTGATGGGGATCAGCTTATTCCCTTTGCAGTTCCGATATCCTGAGCACATGGAATCTCAGTTCCCAGACATGTTTTTTGTTAGTGTTAGATATTGGTCATTGATGTTATAGCCCCAAAAGGTAGGTATTTAGGGGCTGTACATTTGATACAAATGCACACTTCACAGTGTTAATGGTGTTCCCAAAGAACTCCCTCAGAAAATTCCTACATTGTTGGAGTTGAAAAAATTGAATGAAAAACAACAGCAAACAACCAGTAAAAGAGCTGATCTATGTTTGTGCTGGGGCCTGTCCATTTTCAAATGAGAGTAGACTTGTTACATTAACATTTTATGTGAAATGGAAATCTTACCTGTATCGCAGTTGTTGTTTTTACCCTCCATTTTCTTAGCCTTTTGGTGATTTCCCTGCCCATCTTTTCACCCCCCCCCCCCCCCCCCCCCCCCCCAATTTGTCCCCAACCCCCACCTCTGTTTAGAGGTGAACATGGCAGATATATATTTAGCAAATACTTTTGAGCTGTTAAAATGTACCTTAATTTGCCATTGAAGATCACCCTCTAATACAAAAAGAGTTATGATTATTTGAATAAATTAAGTGAATGGGTCACACTCTGTGTGACTGGCACAATCAGTAATATCTGCCAGCAGCGTCACATGATAGCTGCCTGATCACCATGAGCTGTTATAATTCAGATAATAATTATATCAAGTTCAGTGCTTTTAATCTTGCATCAAGTTAGAATGAGGTCATCCTGTCAAGACATTTGTATACCATGGTTGTGACCATACTGTGGTATAAGATAACGACAGGGACAGTAACTCTCGGGCTCCGCACTGATGGGGATCAACTTATTCCCTTTGCAGTTCCGATATCCTGAGAACATGGTATTCTATGACTTGCATCAAGCACATTGTTATTGGTCTTATTGTTATATATTTCATTTCCAAAAGCCAGTTGATTTCCTCTGAAAATGCTGAACTTTGTGCAGTGGCAGTGGTGTCCCCCATGACAACAAACAAATAGGGGGAACTGAGTTTAAACTTGGATTGGGTGGTCCCTTCTCATTTGAGAGTAGACTTAAACTGCAGATTTTGATGTTTGACCGTTTAGGTGGAAACTGTATGATTTGTTAATTAATCAGCTAGATCATGAATAAAACCATTTCCCCCCTTTACCTTGTGCATGTGTTCAAGGGAGGTAACTGCTTCTTGGTTTGGCAAAAACTTTCCAGCTGTGATGATCATGACATTGTTTCAAGGTCACAGGTGTGCCCCAAAAATAAACTACAAATGGTGGTTTCTGTTCTTGCACAGTACAATTTAAACGTTGTATGGTTGCTAAATGCATTAACAAAATCATGCATATGATTAACCCATTTTTGGTGACCGCTTTTGAGTGCGAGTAAGTGCAGCGCAGTTGCTCTTTATGCTGTAGATAATCAGTTGATGCCTCAGTGTCACATTTATGGAAAAGTTTTCACTAGTTTCCTGACTGTTGCAGTGTTTGAAGAGCCAGAAGACCCAACCAACCGGAGCTTCTTTTCGGAGATCATCTCCAGCATCTCGGATGTGAAGTTCAGCCACAACGGGCGCTACATGATGACGCGCGACTACCTGTCTGTCAAGGTGTGGGACCTAGCCATGGAGAGTCGGCCTGTGGAGACCTACCAGGTGCATGAATACCTGCGTTCCAAGCTGTGCTCGCTCTATGAGAACGACTGCATCTTTGACAAGTTTGAGTGCTCTTGGAGTGGAGATGACAGGTAGGTTGCCGTGTCTGTATGCTCGTCTGTCTGCTGACAGCGGCACATTAGAATTTAGTATGCACCGTACAAGGGACATGGGCAGGTGCCGGTAACAAAGTTATGGGAGGTATACTGGAGTTACCCTGTCTGTCTGTCTGTTCCTGTGTCCAGCTTTGTCTGGAGGCTGTCTTCTAAACCATATCCAAACAAAAGGTTCAAAAGAAGGCTTATTTATTAAGACAACAACTTGAACTTTTCTCTTCTGAACCACACAACTTTTTGAATTCCTAGCATAACTTTTTAACTTGCATCAGCATTTTGATTGGAAATTTCAGATGTCACATAAGACTAAAATCATTTTCCCCTTCAGATTTGTAATTCAATCTGGCTGGCACTGAAGTAACAATGATGCGCGTGCCAGCATCTAAGGGGAATAACTCGCACAAGACCAATGTTTCGGCAGGTCACGAGTTGTGTCCCTTGGGGGGGTGGGGGCGTAGACTTTATTCTCCATTGCTCATTTCTCGCTTTCAGTCTGGCTTTATTTTCGTTTTTGTATTTATTATTTGAATGTTTTATGGGGGTAGGAAGGGGGCTTTTATTCCGTGAAGAAGCTAAGCAATCCTGTAATCCTGTCAAGACATTTGTATACCATGGTTATGACCATACTGTGGTATAAGATAACGACAGGGACAGTAACTCTCGGGCTCCGCACTGATGGGGATCAACTTATTCCCTTTGCAGTTCCGATATCCTGAGGACAGATTTTACTTCGTTAATTATGGTAATGCTTTTGCAATGATATTCCCAGCAGTTTTTCTGGCCCATTTGCTTTGTAGCTGGTTTGAATTCCAGTACAAGCCTCACTGTTCGGAAATGATTTCTGATTGATCAGATGGAACAAGTTATTAATTCCAAGCTACTAAATTACAATTAGTATTTTGCTCTGTCTGATATAAGCTGTTCATACTTGTACTTTGGACCGACTCTGAATGAGATAGTTGATGGTTATTCGTCTTGCAAGTGTTTGATTGGAAACATACGTAAGACAGTTGTGGGTGGCCGGTCATATTTGGTGGTGAAAAGATGTTTAAAAAAAATAATTCTTTATTCCCAGTGGCCTACAATTTGAAGTGGGCAGTATCATGTGCTGTTTAAAAATGTGTATTTTTTAATATTAAAAAACAACAACATTGTGTGTGTGTGGACTGATTGTGTAGATTTTGACTTGAATAAAGGGTTTAATTGACATAATTAATAAGACATAAGAGGAGTTCAGAACTGTATATTTACTTCTGACAGAGTTTGATTGCCCTGAGGTGATTCTATGCAGCGGACAGGATCCAGTTTTGTCGCTTACTTGTTTGTGATTACCACTTATGGGACTAGTATTCTGTTGCTGTATTTTTATGGTGCAACTGTTTATGTTTTTTGTTGTTGCTGTGTGTTTGCAGGCACATCATGACGGGCTCATACAACAACTTCTTCCGCATGTTTGATAGAGAATCCAAACGGGACTCTACTCTAGAAGCATGTCGAGAGATCACCAAACCGCGAACTGTGCTCAAACTTAGGAAAGTGTGTACCGGTGGGAAGCGCAAAAAGGACGAAATCAGTGTAGACTGCTTAGACTTCAACAAGAAGATCTTACACACTGGCTGGCACCCGCTGGAGAACATCATCGCAATAGCCGCTACAAACAATCTGTATATATTCTGTAGCAAAGACTGACCACGGTTGGCTCTTAGTCCTTCGTTGAACACTTGATGTATGCTGACATGTCGACCGCCTCTGTACCAGTTGAAAGCATCAGTCCCCTTGTAGAGAGATTGCGACAGACGGAGAGAGAGAGAGAGAGAGATCGCGTGACTATGTGTGTGGGTGTGCGTGTGTGTGTGGAGAAAGAAAGGTGGGGAGGCAGGGTGGGGAGTAGATGGAAAAAAAAGAGAGCTTGCTGTCTGATTCACAGGGAAAATGTGTTTTCTGTTGCACCCTTCATCCTGCTGTGGTGTGGAGATGCTTGCATCTCATTGCCATGTTGTCTGTGCCCTTCAACCCTTGTCTGGTGCTGGATAGGTTTTCTTCACCCTGAGCTGTCTAAGGGACTGCTGGAGCGCGGTGATGCTTGCTCTCCTCGTTGAGAGGAGGGGGGACTTGGCCTTGTAAGGATCCTTGAAAAGCACTTGTTTCTGCACGTGCCAAGGTAGACGCAGTCTGGCATTGTTTTTACGCGAAAGGAGATTTGTTTTGGGTTGCAGAGTGTGACGGCGCAGTTCTTCATCACTGTTTGGTGCATTCCTCATGAGAGACTTTAGCTTTGGCATTCCGCAGTCAGTGTGGGTCTAGTCGGCCAGGAGTGCTGGCTACTATCTTGCTCGATGACCGCGTCCAAAGATGTTGAGATTTATTTCGTCATTCGATCCCAAATTTTACACAAGTGTCATGTCAGTATTGTTGAGATGAGTGTACATTATTATTATTATTACTACTACTACTACGATTGATATCATCAGCAGAACAAAGAAGCTGTTTTGTGATATTGGAAACGCAGGTAGCCAGCGCACGGAGTCAGAAATGGTGGACCAACAGATGTATGATTGTAGTTGATCTAAGTGCATGCATAGCTTTCCCCTCCATGCCTCTTGCCCGCCACCGTAAATTGTTCTTACGATGTAGTTTAGGGCTACGCTATGTAAAGTGTTTTGTTCCCTTGGACGCAAGAGGAACTGTTTACATCACCTTACCCAACCCCCATCATCACTACCAATAACGCCGCCCACCTTGATCATTGTGGTTCCGCACATTGTTGACTTGCCGTTGTTTCTGTGCTCCTCGTGTTGAATATTTTGTCAAAATAGCTCCATATCTTTTTTTTTTTTCTTTTTTTTTTTTTAATGTTACCTTTTTTTTTAAACATTTTTTTTTTAAAACAAAGACACGTTGTTGTCAGCCAATAAAGAAATGATGGAAAAATAAAAAAGGCAATAAAAAAAGAAGAAAGAAATGTAACCCAAGGTTCTTGGTTATTTTGTGCATGGCAGAAGCCTGTGGCTTGATGTGTATATATATTGATAGTGATGCATATATAATATACTGTTAATAATTGTCAGTATGAAAGCACAGTGTGAGTTGAAATTGATAATGGAAGTCATGCAGCTGTAAATGTTTACCGTTGTCCTAGCAGACTTGAACCTTTCAATTTAAGAACGTCCGAAAAATGGTGCAGAAGTGGTCCAATGAAGAGGATCATTCCTTTTGATCATTTTTCTGGTGAGCCGGTTTGGCCTAGCGGTAAGGCGTTGGGCTGGTAAGCGGAAAGACCTCGGTTCGATACCGCTTCAGCTCTCCTTTCTCACCAAAAAGGTTGTGGTTTGTGGACACTGTCTTGTGACTGTGTCCATCACTTCCTACTGAAACATTAAAATGGCTCTCATCTTAATGCAGAAGTCATTTTGGTGGTGACAGTGTAGCGATAGGTATATAATCTCCCTCTCCCCCCACCTCCATACCCCCTCCCTGTCCCTAATAAGCCGTAGGGTTTCTGTGGACATTAAGCACCATGTTTACTTATTTTTCCTGTCCCTAATAAGCCTGTTTCTGTGGACGTTAAGCAACATGTTTACTTAACACTTTCTAAAAGCATGCTCTTAAAATGGGGCTGGTCTCAGGGTAGGCTTTAATCAGGGGCTGTAGGATCGGTCAACTGTGGTGAGACGGGTTCAAATTGCAGATGCTGGGAGGTAAAAACTTGACTTGTGACAGTACCTGGAAAGAAGGACAAAAATCACCCCTTCCAGCTGCCAGATGTTCTCGTGAAACGGGACTAATAAAAAAAATTCTAAAGGAAATATTGGGGGGGGGGGGGGGGGTGGACGAACTGATGATGCAAAATACCTTAAAATATGGGCCCCCCCCCCCCCCCCATAAAACAAGTTTGTGGAAGGGAAGTAATCGCGTTTGTCGAAGGAGGAAAGTCATCGTGTCCGACCAGTTCTGAGTTACCTCCCTTAGACTAACCCGGTCGAAGTCGCGCGTTTCAGCGGTGCCACTGTCTGGTGTCGACCTGTGACAGATCGCGCTACGGTCTGTTATTCACAATGAAAAGTAAGTATTTGATCACCTTTATGGAAAAAAAACATTACAGTTGCCTTACTGTTTCTAATAGTACCGTGCACCACGGATTTGTCCTGAGGTGACCTTGTGCGGTTGACCGGATGTTGAAACCCAATTTCTAACACTGATACATTCTCAAAACTCTTCGGTTAAAGTTCCAAATATGTCAGCCCGACATCCTCATCAGAGTTCAGGAGCTGTGTGAAAGTCGAGGTGGCCGTCCAGGGCTCCCCGTCCTGATGAGCCTTACGGTTTCTGTGGACGTAAAGCGACACTGAACCATGCTTAGGCATTGGTCACAGTTTGTCCCTAATAATGTCAACCGACATCCGAGGACATTAAGCACTATCTACATCATCATCATCATCAGCCTGACATCCGAGGACATTAAGCCCCACATCATCATCATCGGTTTAATTTTCACATGTCAGACCCTGCACCTGAAATGGTCTTTCATATAAAAAATGAAATAAAATATAAAAATGTTTTAATTACAAGAAAGTGGCTAAAGGTTTCTGAGAACGGTATTGAGAAGGGGAAACCCTAATTGTGTGTGTGTGGGGGGGGGGGGGGGGGGGGGGGGGGCAAGTAAAGCAAAAGAAGAATGATTCTTCCTTTACTCATTAGGAAGAAGCGATAAAAACATTGTCAGAGGCAAAAGTGAAAATGCGAATTGGATCTAGGAAGCAAGATCGCGAACAGTAAGAGCTGAAGAGTCTGAAAAGGGGTCTTTTTAGTTGTGTTTTATAAGAATTACAAGGAAATTGTGCTTCAAGTAGTTGCAGTGAAGTGTTAATCAACTTGATCGAGCGACGGAAAACATGATGAATACTTGTACGATGATGCAGAATGGCAGAAAAACAAAAGAAAACCCGACGTCAGATTTGTCGGGAGGCCAGTATGCACGCTTGACAATTCCTTTGCTGGTAGCTAGCCTACCTTAGAGAGTTGACAAGTGCTTCTAAAGTAAACATGGTGCTTAGCGTCCACAGAAACCATAAGGCTTATTGGGGACGGGGAAAATGGGGGGAAGGGGATCAGGAGGTGGGGGAAGAGGGAAATTATACACCTAACACTACACTGTCACCACCAGAATGACTCCTGCATTACGATGGGCAGCGATGAGAGCCATTTTAACGCCTTACCGCTAGGCCAAACCGGCTCATTACAAGTGCTTCACCAGCTGCTGCAAGTTTGACAAGTGTTGCCTCTTTCAAAGCAGATGATGTGGTGTGTGCTTCTCGTGAACTGTGCTTGGGTGTAGCATACTTCACGCAATGTTAACCAATCAATCAATATTTTATTTTATGTCTATTCACAGCAAGATATTAGACCCCCCAACACACACACACACACACACACACACACACACACACACACACCACACACACACACACACACACACACACACACACACACACACACACACACACATTAGTAACTTATAGTAACTTACCCACAGGACTTTGAACTACCAATCTAACACTGAATAGAAGTCATCATAGAACATCAGCATTATACAAAATATCTCTTACATTGTTACATGCAGTAAAGTCATACCCACCTTTCAGAAATAACTGTTGTTATAGGACACACGTACTCGAGTAGTGTGTGGTTAACTGATAACTAATGCTTCAAATGATGCGCGCTTTGTGCATATAATTGTTTGTGCATGTACGCGCGAGCGTGCGCAATGTTTGTGAGTGTGTGCATAACTATACGTGTTTGTGTGACAGAAAAATGAGCCCGTTGTCATTACTGTGCCAGCCTGTACAGTTAATCTTTGGAGCATGTCGTGGGTTAGTTGTTGGATTTTAACGTCCCGTCAAACGCATAGGGACACCTCAGGATGAATCGCACATTCAAAATTATTTGACACCAGTTCAGAACAAACTCAGTTTGTCTATTTCACTGTTACAACATCAAAAACCAATAATCTATCTATGAGTGCTCAGTAACACCTTGTGGTACGTAAAAACAACAACAACAACAACAACAGCAAAACAGTTTCCATTCCACTCCTTGGCACCTCTTTATACCCCATAGGCACTCACCACGAGAATTCGCTTAAATCACTGTGTGAGTGTGAGCAGGATGACCTATTTTATTCCACGGGCCCACACGGAAAACTGCATTACTTATGACAAGTGGGGAGAGGATTAATTTGGAGAAGAAGAAGAAGAAGAAAAGGTGAATGGATCGGGAAAGTCGAAATTAGTACAAGAAAGGAATTCCTGGCAATACACGAAGCATGCACCTAGGCTTTAAAGGAGGAACGTTAATTTGTCAGCCCTTGGATCTCAACGGCAGAGGGGACCATTAATGTATGCGTCCGCAGTACACCACTGCGGGAAACACGTCATGGTTCATAGACACGTAGAATTGCAAATATCTTAAAAACGGTTTACGCTGTCACCTTGAAATTTCAATATTGCTCAAGTTTGTCATTGTGCAAACACCAACCCCCCCTGCACCCCCCCCCCCCCCCCCCCCCCCCCCCCCCCCCCCCCCCGCCTTCCCATGTGTACATAAATAAACAAAGTGTAATCTGACCAACGAGTCCAGGCGAGATCAAGAGGAGGGAGGTGAGCTGGACTCTCAAGAAGAAGCTAGCCCAGAAGAGATCAAGAGCAAGGAGGTGGTGCTGGGCTAGAGAGAGAGAGTTGGACTTCTTTTACTTCAGTTGTTTCCCAACGGCGCAGCTACGGACATTGTCTTTGTGACTCTGTTCTGCATAGCAGTTGGGACAGCAATTGCGTGGTGCGGTTGTCGCTGCGCAATGCCGGACGGACACCGCCTTAACATTCTGTTGCTCTGGCGGCGGTCCACGGCAGCCTTGGTCTTCCGGGTTGGCGCCTGTTTCGAGGTTTCACTCTTCTGTCCCCCTTTTCCACTCGTCCCCGTCCCTAATAGGCCTTCTCGCCTCCGTGGACGTTAAGCAACAAAAACTCACATTTGACCAACACAGTTCCTATGTCGTGGTGACCCATACTTTTTAAAGAGGCCGAAATACAATTATTCTATGCGGAAAGCACAAAAACAAATACAATCCAATGCAACTTTATTGTGAAATGCCGATGCTGAGTTATTACACCAGGAATGCTTCGTCGTGGTGTCATGTTCACTCACTCGAATATTGAAGCGAACCACAAAAAACGTTATGTTACTACAACAACAAGAGCACAAGACAGGGTAAAAAGTAACTGACGAAATATATAGACACATAAAATGACCCATAACTCAAGGACTGTGTAGTCCAAACCGACGCCATAGGTCACAATGGACCCACCCATAGACAGATGAAATTGCACACATCAAAAATTTTTTTTTTTAATCTCATTTGTTTATATAAAAAGAAAAGAAAAAAAAAAAAAGGTGTAATTTGGACTACGCATTAAAATTTAATTTAAAAAAAAGAAAAATAAGACAGTTCATTGCAAACGAGGCAACAAAATAATTAAAAAATCATTAAAAAGTCCACCCATTTAAAAATAAAAAATCAATCCCAGAAGAGTTTGAATAATTATATCCTAAACTGGCATTTATCCGGCATTGAAGATATCTTAAATCTAAATTTATCCGGCCTTAAATAAATCCCAAATTTAAGTTTATCCAGCCTTGAATAATAGCCTATGTTCTAAATTTGAAGTTATCCGGCCTTGGAATATATCCGAGGTTCACTGTATTGTCCTTGCTCCCACCCCCACCTCCAGCCGCCTCCCTCGGCTCCACGCCCCTCTCGTTGTTGTTGTTGTTGTTGTTGTTGTTGTTGTTGTTGTTGTTGTTGTTCTTCTTCTTCTTCTTCTTCTTCTTCTTCCTCTCCTTTTTCGTCCCCCTTTTACGTCCAGAGACCACGAGTCTTCTTCTTCTTTAGTGTTGTTTTACATCCACGCTAGACCATGAGGACTGTTAAGGACGGGGACCCCAGGACGGCCACATCGACTGACTTTCACACAGCTCCTAACTCTGTAAAAAAGAACCCATTAAAAATAAAAAACAATCCCAGAAGAGTTTAAAAAATTATATCCTAAACTGATTTATCCGGCATTGAAGATATCCCAAATCTGAATTTATCCGGCCTTAAATAAATCCCAAATTTAAATTTATCCGGCCTTGAATAATAGCCTATGTTCTAAATTTGAAGTTATCCGGCCTTGGAATATATCCGAAGTTCACTGTATTGTCCTTGCTCCCACCCCCACCTCCAGCCGCCTCCCTCGGCTCCACGCCCCTCTTGTTGTTGTTGTTGTTTTTCTTCTTCTCTCTTCTTCTTCTTCTTCTTCTTCTTCTTCTTCTTCTTCTTCTTCTTCTTCTTCTTCTTCAGTGTTGCTTTACGTCCAGAGACCACGAGTCTTCTTCTTCTTTAGTGTTGTTTTACATCCACGCTAGACCATGAGGACTGTTAAGGACGGGGACCCCAGGACGGCCACATCGACTGACTTTCACACAGCTCCTAACTCTGTAAAAAAAAAAAAAAGAAACCCACCTCTTTAAAAGTAAAAACGAATCCCAGAAGAGTTTAAAAAAATTATATCCTAAACTTGAATTTATCCGGCAATGAAGATATCCCAAATCTGAATTTACCCGACCTTAAATAAATCCCAAATTAAAATTTATCCGGCCTTGAATAATAGCCTATGTTCTAAATTTGAAGTTATCCGGCCTTGGAATATATCCGAGGTTCACTGTATTGTCCTTGCTCCCACCCCCACCTCCAGCCGCCTCCCTCGGCTCCACCCCTCTTGTTGTTGTTGTTGTTGTGTTGTGTGTTGTTGTTCTTCTCTTCTTTTCTTCTCTTCTTCTTCTCTTCTCTCTCTTCTTCTTCTTTCTTTTCTTCTTCTCTTCTGCTTTTCTCTTCCTCTTCCAATGTTGCTTTACGTCCACAGAGACCACGGTTCTTCTTCTTCTGTTCTCCCCCCTCTCCTCCTTCTTCTTCTTCTTCAATGTTGCTTTACGTCCACAGAGACCACGAGTTTTCTTCTTCTTCTGCTTCTCCTCCTCCTCCTCCTCCTTCTTCTTCTTCTTCAAAGTTGCTTTACGTCCACAGAGACCACGAGTCTTCTTCTTCTTCTGCTCCTCCTCCTCCTTCTTCTTCTTCTTCTTCTTCTTCAGTGTTGCTTTACGTCCACACTAGACCATGAGGACTGTTAGGGACGGGGACACCAGCACGGCCACCTCGACTTTCACACAGCTCCTGAACTCCATGTACTGGATACAATTCAAATCCAATGTCGCTTTACGTCCACAGAGACCATAGGGACGAGGAGCTGGAGCCCAGGACGGCCACCTCGACTTTCACACAGCTCCTGAGCTCTGAATACTGAATAAAGTTCAAGTTCAGTGTCGCTTTACGTTCACGGAGACCATAAGGACGAGGAGCTGGAGCCCAGCACGGCCACCTCGACTCCTCTCCCTCCCTCGCTTTCCTCCCCTTACCCTCCTTCTCTGCAGAAAACTCGGCTGCGTACCAAGCAAGCTCTCCCTTCCATTTTCACGCCAAAGACCTTCCGTTCTTTTTCAGTCGCCTGGGCTGTGGCAGGCTAAACGCGACAATCGACAGCCATTGTGAGATCAAAGCACAGTGATATTCTGACATTTTGCGTGGCGTAAGAAAATGAAAACCGGCAATTGTGGAACGTTCAAAATGCATTGTCTTGCATGGGGGCCAGACCGGCTGGCTGGGCGTTACTCTAACGTTTGTGCACCCACTAAGAAACAGCCTGCGCAGTTTTGCGGACAGTTTCACGACCGACAAGGACATGAGGTACGTATTAAAGGAACGTAACCTTCTCACGTGTTTTAGTCAACGGCAGGAAGGGATCGAAATCGGAATAAACTCATGAATATAATCTTGCCGTATGATGCCACGTTGCTGGTTGATTTCATCTCGGATTTATCCAAAGAATCTTTTGCCGAAAGTTGCTCCGCTTTGACTCGCTACCCAAAAAACTCGGTTTCTAAATTCGATGTGAATCATTTGTGTTTAAATACCAATGATCAGTACTTATCTGCGCCTCTCCTCATAGTTTATGAGGACAAGGCACACCCAAACACACACACACACACACACACACACGCACACACACGCACGCACGCACGCACGCACGCACACTCACGCACACACACACACACACACACACACACACACACACACACACACACCACACACACACACACACACACACGCACGCGCGCGCGCGCGCGCACAGCGGGGGGTGGGGGGGGGAGGCACAAACATCAGTAACTCATAATAAAGTCGACGAAAACTGTCTGTAAGTAGAAATGCTATCGATGCAGAACATTGCATACTCAGTCATCAACTAACCGATTTCCCCATGACTCTCCGCGTGATGTTCCTCTCAGAAAACGAATCGTCTGTGCGGGCCATTAACCGCCACTGAGTCCCCACCAGTTATAGCACGGTAGTTCCTCGCGAAAGTGTAAGTCTTACAGCTCTAAGCTTACCAGTTCCGCAGCCGTGCGGCCAACAAATAAGTCTTGAAGTTTCTCCATTGACTTCCAGCCAACGTCGTCCTCGGCCGGGGCGCGTTTTCCGCTACACGGGCCCGGAGTGGATGCGGGGCATCTGGAATTAAACGCGCGACCGTTTTGATGACAATCAGGTGCCCTCTGCTGGGATTGTCGTTTCAGAGGAACCGCGAGTGCCGCTGGAGCACACTATTTCCGTCTGAGATTAACTTAGCATGTGCCAGTCCCGGCTTCTGAAGCTTAAAACAATTACTGCCCATTCGCCACCGCTGAAGCCGGGACACGGCTGAAGGTCGCGAAGGGGCGCAGGTATTTTTTCACGTGCTCGTCGACATTTGGCAAGCCGGCTGGAAGGTCTGTAAGACGGCGGGCTTTCATCCTTGCCAGACCCTGGCAGCGATTGTAGCGAATTGTTACAAGGCTGGTTGAAAAGATGAAAGATAAACATAACGCCAGCGAGAAACCTTTCAAACAAATGTTTGCACGCTTTTAAGTATACGATATCATACAGATGTGCAGGCGAGAGGCCGGTGGGGCATTGCAGCCTAAATGCATCCTGTCGATCGCTAAGAGCTCCCGAATGAAGTCGTCTGTTTTATTTGGCTGCCGTGCGCCGCTCGGCTGCTGGTGGTGGTGGTGGAGCAGAAAGCTTTTTTTCTGACGGACGATCAGTCGCGGCTCCGGCACCACTGAGAGCTTTGCCCGAGGTTTGATCTTTTCTCTCCCTCTGCCGCCGCGGTCTCGTTGCCCTGGTGTTTACTTAAGCGATGGATATTTCTCTGTACCATGGGGGCAAGGCGGAGAGAGAGAGAGAGAGAGAGAGAGAGAGAGAGAGAGAGAGAGAGAGAGAGAGAGAGAGAGAGAGAGAGAGAGACAGACAGACAGACAGACAGACAGACAGACAGACAGGCAGGCAGGCAGGCAGGCAGGCAGGCAGGCAGGCAGGGGGGGTAGGGTGACGATGTCGACATGATAATTGAAACCAGTATTATTGATACTGCTTTATAATTTGGAGGAGGGGAGACTGAGGAGGGGATGGGGGCACAAAACAAACACAGTATTAAGCGTAATATTAAGACAGTTCGTGGCAAACTGTATAGGTCCTTGAGTTCGAGACAGATGTGAAAGCGGTGGGGTGGGCGCCGTTGTTGGGGGCGTGTGGCGGGGAGAGGGGGTATTGGTGAGGGCTTGGGGCTGGAGAGGGGGTGTTGGTGGGGGCGGGGAGAGGGGGTGTTGGTGAGGGCTTGGGGCTGGGAGAGGGGGTGTTGGTGAGGGCTTGGGGCTGGGAGAGGGGGTGTTGGTGGGGCGGGGAGAGGGGGTGTTGGTGGGGGCGTGTGGCGGGGAGAGGGGGTATTGGTGAGGGCTTAGGGCTGGGAGAGGGGGTGTTGGTGGGGGCGGGGAGAGGGGGTGTTGGTGGGGGCGTGTGGCGGGGAGAGGGGGTATTGGTGAGGGCTTGGGGCTGGGAGAGGGGTGTTGGTGGGGGCTTGGGGCGGGGAGAGGGTGTGTTGGTAGGGATCGTGAGTCAGGGAGATGGGGTGTTGGTGGGGGCATTGGGGCGGGGAGAGGGTGTGTTGGTAGGGATCGTGAGTCAGGGAGATGGGGTGTTGGTGGGGGCATTGGGGCGGGGAGAGGGGGTGTTGGTGGAGGGCCGTGGGGCGGGGAGAGGGGGTGTTGGTAGGGTGGCGCTGGGAGAGGGGGGTGTTGGTGGGTGGCGGGGAGAGGGGGTGTTGGTGGGCGTTCTATTGGTGAGGCTTGGGGCTGGAGAGGGGGTGTTGGTGGGGGCTTGGGCGGGGAGAGGGTGTTTGGTAGGGATCGTGAGTCAGGGAGATGGGGTGTTGGTGGGGGCATTGGGGCGGGGAGAGGGGGTGTTGGTGGGGGCGTGTGGCGGGGAGAGGGGGTATTGGTAAGGGCTTGGGGCTGGGAGAGGGGGTGTTGGTGGGGGCGGGGAGAGGGGGTGTTGGTGGGGGCTTGGGGCGGGGAGAGGGGGTGTTGGTGGGGGGGGGGAGAGGGGGTATTGGTGAGGGCTTGGGGCGGGGAGAGGGTGTGTTGGTAGGGATCGTGAGTCAGGGAGATGGGGTGTTGGTGGGGGCATTGGGGCGGGGATAGGGGGTGTTGGTGGAGGCCGTGGGGCGGGGAGAGGGGGTGTTGGTAGGTGGCGGGGGGTGGGGGGGGGGGTGGCAGAAACAGCTTGAACTGTTGTTGTATCTTCTCTTGTAGGCTATGCCTACTTGATTATGTTTGGTTTTGGAGGAGGGCACAAAACCTGATGCCACGAAGGGTCATCCCGATCCCCAATCATCTCCACAGGCTAGCCTGTTAAGGTTCGGTCTTCAGTCTTGACGGGTCAGCCTCCAGGCTTCATTTGTCGTTCAATAGTCCCCGAAACAAGAGCTGCGCTCGAACCGCTTTAACCCTCCGTGTGTTTGAGACGCCATCCCATGCAGCAACTGATAATTATTAGCTTTGATGTCCCTCGTCAGCTGTGTATCAGAAACCAGGAGGTTGAAAAGCAGGACGTGAAACTAACAGAGGAGAGTCGAGACAAGGAAAAGCTGACGAGGTTTCGTCAGTAGTCAAGGAGACGACAAATGTCTGTTTTTTGTTTTTTGGATGAAGTAAAAAGCCAGAGTGGAGTGGTGATGGGGATCGGGAGGGGGTGGGGGGTGGAGGGGTGGGGGGTGGAATGGGGGGGTGGGTGGGTAAATAAACAGAAGGTATGGTATGCCGAAATGCAAATGGTGACGAGCGCATAACAGGCTGTTGTCCAGTGCACTCTGAGTGCTGCTTCTTGGCGGCGTTGGAGGAGCTCACCAGACCTGTCTGCGGTCCATCCCTGAAACCGTAACTCCCAGCGTAATGGCGGCACTCACCAGACCCTGAACTTCGTTCATCCGTTTGTTATCTGTAGAACTGTTTCTAAATCTGTAAAACTGTAACTCCAGATTAATTATATTGGTAGCTTAATTTTTGACCAAGCTGAATTGTGTCCATTCATTCAACTACAACTCTCTATGCCGTCTTAGTCTGCCCATCGCCCTGAAGTGACCCTATGCGCTGGACGGGGCGTTAAACTCCAGGAACCAACTGATCCGCTAACCCGTTACCACGGCCCTGGTGTTCTTCAGTCCCAGGCTGTGTGGGGCGGTTTGGCCCAGTAGCCGGTAAGGCGGTTAGGCTGGTCAACAGACGGAGGTTGGTTCCAGTCCGCTTTGACTCTCCTTTCTCTTCACAGGTTGTGTGTGTGGACATTATTGCCTGGTAACTTTGCTCCTCACAATTAATTAAACATGAGTGGCTCGCACCACTGCCCCATCTTAATGCAGAATCATTTGGGTGGTGACATTGTAGCGTTAAGTATTACATCCCCACCTCCCTCCCCTCCCCGTATGCACAGTAAATTCAACTACAATAGTACATTAAAAAGCAAAGCAACAACAACGACGACAACAACAACAACGACGCGACGACGACAACAAAAACAACAACTGAGAACGTAGAAGAGGACACAAACAGATGACACTGAACAAGAAAGAAGAAAAACAAAAAGAGAAAAGTACTCACTAAACGAAGAAAAACGAAAAAAAGAAAAAAAGAAAAAGAACAAAGAAAAAGAAAAAAGAAAAACACGAAGAAGAAAAGACAAGTACGCACAAATTAATGAAGATTATGAAGAAGAAGCTAGCACTTGAACAAAACTGTGAAGGAGACCTATTCTAAACCAGGATCCTCCCACTAATGGGAACCAGTGCCTATCAGACATATCAATGATGACTGGAAGGAGTCGTGCTCTCCCTTTCTTACGTGCATCTACACCGTGGCGGAATCTGGTCTTTCATGTAGACTTTGCAGGCCGAGTCATGTTTCCACGCTTTGTACGCTTATTGTCTCACGAATTCTGGACCTGACACTCCGTCTTGCCGACTATTTGCCTGTCTGTGCCGCGAGAGACGGGTCCGTCTTCCATTATCTTCGCTTTTATTTCCGTGTCATGTTTTTACAAGATGTTCATGTGATAATTGAGCGTTAAGAAGTGCCGCTTTTTCATGGTAATTTACTCTATCTCCTCTGGTGTTCTGCGTCAAATTCTGAAGGCTTTTTGTTCTGCGTGTGTTCCCGGCTGTATTGTATGTAAAGTTGAACGTGGTTGAGGACTTATCCGGTGTGTGTGTTGTGTGTGTGTGTGTGTGTGTGTGTGTGTGTGTGTGTGTGTGTGTGTGTGTGTGTGTGTGTGTGTGTTACTACTTTTACTACTACTATTATTACTACTTCAGTTTAGTAACAAATATTAAATTAGCCAATCACTAGCTTACTCAACTGACAACAACTTGTAAGTAAAAATGGTGAAGTTTGTAAAAATAAATGTTTGCTTCTGAATTTGACTTTTCATTACGAGGCCGGCTGTTGCGATTTTGTCCGTAACTATTACGTGTACAATTTCACTGAGCTTAGAACTAATGACAAGAGAACCTAACTTTGGCTTGACTACTTTTCTTTTTAAAGACGGTATAATGCCGAGTCAATCATCCCAGCACTTTGCTCTCGCCCATCTCTCACATCTTATCTGGCTCACGTAGAACACAGCTTAGACAGACATCTAAGCGAACATCTCTACACTTCCCACAGTTCCCCAGCGAAATGCATACCCAATTTTGTTACTTCCGGTTTCATAATGATTCTCGCCTATCTGAAATTGAACCGACGACAGGAAAGAAAGGCGGAAGTCTTTTGAAAACAATTGTTTGCGATGCGGTACTTTGGGCATTGTCAGTCAGCGCTGAGGAATTTGACGTCTAAAAGATGATGGGAAAACTAAGGGAAGCGGCATACATTGAACAGAAACAGAAACAGAAACTGTTTTTTGAACAGAAACAAAGACACACAAAAAAGTACCAAATTCCAGTCTAGCTGGAACATTGCCCAAGTGTGCACTAAAAAACAGTAGCACTTCCTGTCACAGTTAATAGGATGTTGTGTGGGTGTGTTAAGTATGGCGTTGGTGATGACTATGGAGAAGCTACTTTCAGGGGGTCGGGAATGGGGTGGAACTGACTGTCGAGAAATTCACCAGTCTCCTGACCCGTAACATTGAATAAAGAAGAATTCCTTGAACAATGTGTTGAACTAGACCCGTTTTCATATTAGCGACACACGGCACGTGCAACTGTTGTGAATAATAATAATTATTATTTATTTTATACAGTGCGTCGACAACAATTATATGAGCTTTTAGCAGATCAACAAATGCAATAAAACACACATCAACATGTTACTTAAATTAGCCTAAAACAACAATTTAAAGAGATAAATTCTCTCTATTTATATATATTTCAATGCACGCATATTCAAGATTCATTTTAAAACATAGCACTTAGAATATATATATATATATATGAATTTAGACATCAGAACAATCTGCAAGATCTGAATAGCCTACGTTAACTGCTGGCCAGTGTGGGAGTGCACTTGCAGCTGTTCTGTGTTCTTTAACCCCTTCACTGCCCCAGCCTGTACAATTTCCGGGCTAAAAGATGCAGGGAGGCGCCTGCAAACAGTATATTTTCTGGTCCTATAACATTCACCTTCAATACTATGCGTTGTGATGAAAGTCCTTTCACATGCCAGTGCGAAAAAGGAGACAAAAAGGCTCAAAGGTTTCAAATTGCGCACTTTTACTGGTCTTTTCCAAGTGACATCACGGCAGTGAAGGGGTTAAGCTTGAGTCTTTGTATGTGATTTGTGCTGCAAAGCCGGATGAGAAAGGACAGATTGTAAAACAATGTACTACTACTACTACTACTATTACTACTACTACAAATAATAATAATGGAAATTTGTAGAGCGCCTACCCCGCGGCTTAAAATGCTGAACAAGCATAACACACATAATGTACATCGAGATGGAAAATGTCAACAATTTAACAAAAAGTAACACATCATGTATACATGAACAAGCCGAGTTCAAGCATAACTATGTGCAAGATGAACACACACACACACACACACACACACACACACACACACACACACACACACACACACACACACACACGCGCGCGCGCGCGCGCGCGCGCGCGCGCGCGCTTAAGACGCACGCTTAAGGGTTAAAACTCAATTCCCGTGGAAAACAATTTCTGAAACAGAATCTCTCTCTCTCTCTCTCTCTCTCTCTCTCTCTCTCTCTCTCTCTCTCTCTCTCTCATCACGCTCAGGAATTAAATCTCAAATCCCGTGGAAAACAACAACTTCTGAAACGGAAACTGTGTGTGTGTGTGTGTGTGTGTGTGTGTGTGTGTGTGTGTGTGTGTGTGTGTGTGTGTCTCTCTCTCTCTCTCTCTCTGTCTCTCTGTCTCTGTCTCTGTCTCTTTTCCCTTTCTCTCTCCCCCCCCCCCCCTCCTCCCCCTCTCTTTGTGCCTGGAGAAGTTCAGTCAGTCAGTCAATCTCTCTCTCCTTGTAATGAAGTTTAGTCAGTCAGTCAATCTCTCTCTCTCTCTCTCTCTTCAGTTCTCTCTCTCTCTCTCTCTCTCTCTCTCTCTCTCTCTCTCTTGCTGGTAATAATTAGATATTTTTGTGTGATAAACGTCAATCTGTCAATCTCTCTCTCTCTCTCTTCTCTCTCTCTCTCTCTCTCTGTAAAAAAGTTCAGTCAGTCAGTCAGTCAGTCATTCAGTCAGTATCTCTCTCTGTAAAAACGTTCAGTCAGTCAGTCAGTCATTCAGTCAGTATCTCTCTCTCTCTCTGGTGGTCTCTCACCAGGAGGTCCTACAGCGGAATGTCCCGCGACTGATGGTATCAGTGGCGGGCTGTGAAACAGCAGCGCCGACTGTGAGCCGTTGCCGAGACAGCCACCTGCAGCTAGCTGCATCGTTACCAAAAGCCCACGGACCATGTCAGTCCCTCTCGTCACTGAGAGATCCCGGGCGGGCTGGAAGCGAGGCAGCCACGCACGTGCAGCTGAGTGACTAAACGGGCCTTACTAAAGATCCATGCACCATGTGGTCGCTCCAGTCACCTGGCCCTCAGTCAGCGGTCCTCGGGTGATGGCGGTTTGCTTTCCTACGTTATGGACTCTTTTCTCGGGCCATTTCACACACGCGGCGACCACCCTGAGGGAATGGCCAGAAGTGAGGGACAGGACTTCAAGAGGAATCAGTGGAAGAGGGAGAATTTTAAAGGGGACTCCAAACAAACCCCCAAGTTGGTGCCGGTACCACCCAAATGACTAAAACTGACGTTAGACTGGAGCTGGCCTGAAAAAGTTTCATTCTTTCGTTTCTAGGCGTCATGTGGTTGTTGTTTCAGTATTTGTGCAACACAAGTACTCTAGGCTATTTATTTGCTTCGATTCTGAGCTCCACTAGGCGCAGCCATTTTCAGCGATCCGCTTGAGTAGCCTTCCTTCCAACATGTTGTACAAAACCCTATATGGTCAAACCCTCGTTGGTAGCACGAAACTGGTCCCAGCAGTCCGAAACTCCATCCCAGTCAATGGCTTAAATCCAATGCCGGCTCACGACTGAGGTACTGTGTTGTTGCCTTTCCTTTCAGCCATTATAAAGCACTGGAACAACTTGCTGGTAGTGGCAGCAAGCACTCCGGACATGTTAGTGTCAAAATTGGCCTAAACAATTTTGAAATAGAACCCCACCCTCACCCTTTCTTTCCCCTTTAATTTTATTCACTTAGTTTAGTTGTACTCTCCCTCTCTCGTTGGTGCTCAAAGGGCAGTAAATTTGTAACAAACCACTGAGTTACATCAGAATTATATACATACACACACACACACACACACACACACACACACACACACACACACACACACACACACACACACACGCGTTATATATATATATATATATATATATATATATATATATATATATATATATATATATGGAGAGAGAGAGAGAGAGGGAGGAGGAGAGAGAGGAGGAGAGAGAGAGAGAGAGAGGAGAGAGAGAGAGAGAGAGACCTGCTCACAATGTTTACGCCAGCATAAACCAAACCAAAGTCGTTCGAACTGAGACGGAACTCCTTTTCGTTTCTTTACTCTCTTCAGTTTTTTTTTAACCCGAGGCGGACGCGCCCGACGTTTGCGTTCGTGCTTCGAAGCTGTGTTGGTGCCACAGTATTAGCACTCAAACTTTTCGTAAATTGTATGGAGGGCTGCTGACAGCGTGATGATTCTTATTAGGGGCGATTTCGGTAGACAGATGCACGGAGATGAGAAGTGCCCCTTCAACACGTCACCAGTTATGGCAGCGCTTGGAGGAAAGGTGCCGGAAATCGAAGCTTGCAGTGTGTGTGAGCTGTTGCAGGATCCGTGCAGCATCTTCAGTGCGAGAATCTACAGGACTGCTTCAGACATCGACAGTGGTGTCCATGTGGGTCCATGGCTTCAGGACTGCTTCAGACATGGACAGTGGTGTCCATGTGGGTCCATGGCTTCAGGATTGCTTCAGACATGGATAGTGGTGTCCATGTGGGTCCATGGCTTCAGGACTGCTTCAGACATGGATAGTGGTGTCCATGTGGGTCCATGGCTTCAGGACTGCTTCAGACATGGACAGTGGCTGCCCACTTAGGTCCATGGCTTGGACAGTGGCTGTCCATGTAGGTCCATGGCATCAGGACTGCTTCAGGCATGGACGGTGGCTGTCTATGTAGGTCCATGACATCAGGATTGCTTCAGGAATGGACAGTGGCTGTCCATTTAGGTCCATGGCTTAAGGACTGCTTCAGGAATGGACAGTGGCTGTCCATTTAGGTCCATGGCTTAAGGACTGCTTCAGGAATGGACAGTGGCTGTCCATTTAGGTTCCATGGCTTCAGGAATGGACAGTGGCTGTCCATTTAGGTCCATGGCTTAAGGACTGCTTCAGGAATGGACAGTGGCTGTCCATTTAGGTCCATGGCTTAAGGACTGCTTCAGGAATGGACAGTGGCTGTCCAGGTAGGTCCAGGGCTTCAGGAATGGACAGTGGCTGTCCATGTAGGTCCATGGCTTCAGGAATGGACAATAGCCATCCACGTAGGTCAATGGCTTCAGGAATGCTTAAGGCATGGACAGTGGCTGTCCATTAAATCCATGGCATCAGGACTGCTTCAGGCATGGACGGTGGCTGTCTATGTAGGTCCATGGCATCAGGACTGCTTTAGGCATGGACAGTGGCTGTCCATTAGGTCCATGGCATCAGGACTGCTTCGGGCATGGACAGTGGCTGTCTATATAGTTCCATGGTCTCAGGACTGCTTCAGACATGGACAGTGGCTGTCTATGTAGGTCCATGGCATCAGGACTGCTTCAGACATGGACAGTGGCTGTCTATGTAGGTCCGTGGCATCAGGACTGCTTCAGACATGGACAGTGGCTGTCTATGTAGGTCCATGGCATCAGGACTGCTTTAGGCATGGACAGTGGCTGTCCATTAGGTCCATGGCATCAGGACTGCTTCGGGCATGGACAGTGGCTGTCTATATAGTTCCATGGTCTCAGGACTGCTTCAGGCATGGACAGTGGCTGTCCACGTAGGCCCATCGCTTCAGGAATGGACAGTAACTGTCCACGTAGGTCCATGGCTTCAGGACTGCTTCAGGAATGGACGGTGGCTGTCTATGTAGGTCCGTGGCTTCAGGATTGCTTCAGGCATGGACGGTGGCTGTCCATTTAGGTCCATGGCTTCAGACTGCTCTCGCTTGACAGTTCCCGGCCCCTCGGAGCAACGCTGCAAGAACAGCTGTGGCGCAACATGGAGGACCTTCCGAAGACTACAACTTGCATCCACCCCCCACTCCCCCCCCCCCCCCCAACCCCCCCGGACTGACCCTTTTAGGCAGAATCACGCTCGAACGCAGACAACGAGAAAGAAGATTCTTATAGAATAAATTTTGTAAACAATTAATGTGTAAAATCTTAAAATCCAAGAACCAGCTTCCAAAATTCCTCCATTCTAAAAGTGTGCAAGCTACACAATACACGCTATTACTTCGATGTAGTATGTTTCATTCGCGCCAGCGTAGAAGCAAAAATAACATAATTACTCCATATTTTGTAATCAGATTCACTGGCAAATGAAGCAGAGAGCGGTTCACATCAAGACTGGAAAAAGTGCTTCCTCTTATTTATTATTATTATTTTGTCTGTTTGTTGCGAATATGGCTTTTTAACTTTCTCACATTTTACCAGCTGTGCAATTTGACACATTTAGCGTTTGTGCGAATGTTCCCTGTTTGCGTGCTTATTGACCACGAGAATCTGTTTAACAGGGAACACTACTTTTTTTTGAGTGAGTGTTACACATATTCATAACTATTGTGCTTCGTCAATGTGACCAGGTATATTCCCCAGACCCTTTGTCTCTCATGGATCGAGACCAGTCAGTTAGAATAACGATTTACATGATTCTGCAAGTTCCGTGTCTTCTTCTTTTTTCTTTGTTTGCTTGTTCGTGTGTACTCCCCCTCTCCTTCTTTCTTCTTTCCCTTGTTTTCGTTTCTTTTGGGTCTGTCTGCCTTTGGGTTTTTCGTAACATCATCCGAACTTCGTTAGCGCATTTCGTAAACAAATGTTATAAATGACTTCCAAAACATGCTCTGGCATAAAAATTCTCTTTCAGGGAGTATGTGAGATGTTGAGTGGAAGGCAAAAAGAAACACTGACTTAAAAACAAAAAAAACTATTTTTCTCCTCTCGGGAATTATTCCCATTCTCATCATTTCATCATTGTGTGCGGTAGGGATGCACAAAATATTGAAGCTCGCTTCTTTTGTCTACGCGGTAATCTCCCTTTAATTGACTCTTCATCCATTGAGAGACGAACCCCGTCTTCTCGTTATCTCCCGCGTCTTTTCATCAACTTTCTTTTATTTTCCTTCGAGTTCTGCCGAAACACTTTACGGCTTCGTCATCAGATGTGGAAACTGCCTGTGCCGAGGGAGGGGGCCCGAGAGAGAGGAATCAGGCGATGAGAGATGCAGGGCTTAAGACAGATGTCTTTGTGTACCTGCGCTAGAAAAAATACACACATGAAGAGCCAGTTGTCTCCGAAATCTGCAGCAATTTCCCGCAGCGCGAAAACAAAATGCGTGAACGATCAACGAGTAAGTAGACTAGGTCACGTGGCGTCTTAGGAAGGAGAAGGGGCGAAAAGGAAGGATTTTTGGCTCCTCCCTTCGCCCCCTTCTTCCTCTGCCTCCTCCGTTTCGTTGAAAGGTTAATGTTTTTTATTTTTATTTTTATTTTTATTTTTAGAAAAGAATCTCTCCCCCCCCCCCCCCCCTTTGTTTTCCTCATCTTCCTTGTCGTTGAAAAGCTGATCTCTCTCTGTCTCTGTCTCGTCTGTCTGTCTGTCTGTCTGTCTGTCTGTCTCGTCTCTCTCTCTCTCTCTCTCTCCTCTCTCTCTCTCTCTCTCTCTCTCTCTCTCTCTCTCTCTCTTATGTGTAGCCTTTTGACAGGTAGATTAAGCAGGGACAGATTGTAGAATAGGCAACTGTCTAAAATCTTAATCCTTGTGTAATAAAGTTCTGAATTCGGAGTTCTCTCTCTCTCTCTCTCTCTCTCTCTCTCTCTCTCCCCCTCTCTCTCTCTCTCTCCTCTCTCTCTCTCTCGTTTAGAAAAGGATCCCCTCCCCTCCGCCCCCTCTTCCTTCTCCTCCCTATCGTTGAAAGGTTAATATCTTGCGTCTTTCTGTTGTTGTTCGCTTCCATCGCCCTGATATAACCGTCCTGGTTGACTGGGAGTTTTAAAAAAAAAGCCAGGTTATTGTTTGTTTTCTCCACAACAAGAAGAGACAACAAACAAACAAACAAACAAAAACAAACAAACAAACAAACCCAAAACAGAACAAAACAAAACAAAAAAACTAGGGTTCAGGACTTGCTTACCTCAGTCCCTGAATTATCTGATGGCATTCGTTCGTCTTTGTGTCTTTTAGTGTTGTTGTTGTTGTTGTCTTTGTTTGCTTCCTCTGTTAAATCGACACAAAAACCAACACAGACCATATTAAGTCACAGAGTTTTATAACTTAACTTGAATAATTATACGCCGCCCCCCCCCCCCCCTCCCTCCCTTCCTTCCCTCCTCACCCCCTCAACCGCCCCCGTCCCCTGGCATTACTGCATGACTCACTCACATTGTTTAGCATTGCTCAGTCTGTTGAGTTTTTCTGGTTGGCATTACTGCATGACTCATTCGCCTTGTTTAGCATTGCTCAGTCTGTTGAGTTTTTCTGTTTGGCATTACTGCATGACTCATTCGCCTTGTTTAGCACTGCTCAGTCTGTTGAGTTTTTCTGGTTGGCATTACTGCATGACTCATTCACCTTGTTTAGCATTGCTCAGTCTGTTGAGTTTTTCTTGTTGGCATTACTGCATGACTCATTCGCCTTGTTTAGCACTGCTCAGTCTGTTGAGTTGTTCTGGTTGGCATTACTGCATGACTCATTCACCTCGTTTAGCACTGCTCAGTCTGTTGAGTTTTTCTGGTTGACATTACTGCATGACTCATTCGCCTTGTTTAGCACTGCTCAGTCGGTTGTGTTTTTCTGGTCAATCGGTTTACTGCCAGAATGAGTCTAGACTGGTGTGGGCAATATAAATCCAAGGGCTTCGAACAGATGCTTACATTTGCGTGTTGAGTTAGTTATGACCACAGTTATAACAGAAGTTCTCGGATTTTGGGTCTCAGCCATTGAGCAGTTGGAACTGACGGAAGCACATCATCATGCTCGCGACCCTTCTTTCAGCGAACACTGAGACTGACACAATCACGGGGCAGTCCAAGAGTCAAGTTGAGGATGCCGCTGTTGGTGTGGGCGTATTGACAAGTTTTCTGACCCATGACATTAAATAAATACCTGCCCTGAACAATGAGTTGAATGAGTCTTCCGAAACAACAACATACAAACAAAAACAAACAAACAACAACAACAACAACAACAACAAAAAACACCAACAAGAAACAACAACATACAAAAACAAACAAACAAACAAAAACAACGACAACAACGACAACAACAACGACAACAATAACAAAAACGTCAAGCGAGAAAGTGTGAAACAGCTCGGTGCAACACCGCTAAACTCAATCAGTCAATGCCAAACATGCCAGTGCCTGTGCATCGACACACTGCACGTGAAAAACGTTGTGAATAGCCCGAATCCTGCTGTGAAAAGACTACCTGATTACGAGTGGCAGGCTACGCTTATTTCACGTGGCCTGTTATTACACACACACACACACACACACACACACTGTCTCTGTCTGTCTGTCTCTGTCTCTCTCTGCCTGTGTCTCTGTCTCTCTCTGTCTGTCTCTCTGTATGTCTCTCTGTCTCTGTCTCTGTCTCTCTGTCTCTCTGTCTCTGTCTCTGTCTCTCTCTCCCCTTCCCTTCTCTCAGACAGACACCAATTTCATCCTTCATCAGATTCAGCTCTGGAACCACCCCTCCCCCACCGATTCCAAAGCCAAACCAAAAGCGATTGGAGAATCCAAACTGAGGCGCTTCCTACATACGGAAGTCGTCGTATTGAAATAATACATCTTTTTTCTCAGATCGGACGAAAACGAGACAAAAGACATGAGTTTTGAATTATTGGCCGTCTCCATCCCCGCTTCCGTGGTGCCGGCACAACGAGTCGCGGCGAAAACAAACTCGACACCCTCAGCCGCCGTAACACAACAAACGGAGCCAGCTTCTTTCCGGCAGTCACAGGTTCCGGGCCCTGGCGGGGTCGGTACAGGCCAGGCATATTTGTGCAAGTGTTTTCGGAGCTGTTTTGCTCGCATCTCTTTTGTTTCCAGCGCATTGTTACACGCCGCTGGGGCCTGCTCCCTCTCCGTGCCTCATTATAGCGCAATGTACGAAACTAATCCGCTGCATGTGACTTTGCTTTTCGGCGTCCGCCATGATGTGGGCTAGATCAAGCCCGCCATTTTTCCAAATGACAAGCAGCTGATTTGAAACGGGTCAAGAAAAGCCGCGAGATTGCCAGCAATTGGCAGCGTTTGACATTCGCTGTGGGCCGGTGTTTATCTCTCAGGACTCCTAATGAACTTGGAATCCCAGCCCCGTGAGAGTCCGGAGACACGGGATCACGTAGTCCCGGCATTGTCGAGCGACTTAGAGTTGCGTAAAAGGTGCACGTGTTTAAAAGGTCACAGTGCGCGGAGAACGCTGATTTTTTGCTCTTTTCGTTTTGTTGTGGTGTCTCTCGTGGGAGAACTCAGTCTGGCTGCTACGGCTTTGGGAATATTACCAAAAGTGTTTGGCTGTTAGCTTTAGACTAGACGAACAGTTTCGGCAGGGTGGCGGACTGATTAAGAATTAAGGGAATATCAGCAAATGGACTGGCTGTGCCGGAGAGACCTGGACCATTTTCAGAAGGGTGGTTAACGATACTCACACATTAATTGGGAAATAGTATTGCCAAATTGACTGCTACATAGAGAAACCGAGCCGAAGATGTAAGCTGGCCTGAAAAGGTAGAGAATTTGTGACAGATTTCGATCTGCAGGCTTCATTTCATTGTCCTGTCGATGATTGTAGATACAAAGAGGTACCCCCCCCCACCCCCCACCCCTCACAGCCTTTTGGAGCACGTTTGTGCAGAGACCGATCATGCACCGACAGTGGGAATGCTTCAACCGAAACTGGCTGTCGGTCAGTTTAAACAAGAGCTGGTTCCACAATTTGCTCAATACAACGCAAACGGCACGGGAAAAGCAGACTCAGGGGTTGTTGTTCAAGAAAGAAAGAAAAAAGAAAGAAAAAGCCTGCGTAATGAATGGTTATTCGCAGACTTGACTGAGAACATGCGAACACTGAGACAGACCGGTAGCTTGGGAAAGGAGACCGATTTGCATGCAATGCCTGACTGCCCGATGCATACTGTGAGTCTGCAGGATAAAGACTGGTGTGAAGGTTGCAGCTGGGTGACTTCAAGAGCTCGTGGGGTCTGCTGCTGCCCATAACAATAATGGCTCGAGAGATTAGTAGCACCAGGCACAGTGAGATTGGGTTGAGTGTTGCTTTACGTCCACAGAAACCGTAGGCTTATTAGGCAGGGGAGCCCAGGACGTCCACCTCGACTTTCACACAGCTTCTGAGCTCTGACTGAGTGAGAAAAATCCTGCATTACAAAGTTATGTGCTAACAACAAAACAACAACAACAACAAAAGTGTATGGAGTCAGACTTTAAGGTTTCCCAGTGCCCACCGAAAGATTATCAGAATCAGAATCAACTTTAATGTCACAGAAGCCCACAGGTTTATAAGACATAATATTACGACTTTATATTTTAAAATAAATTACCTTTTATGTGATGGACATTGTTACTTTTAGGGAATTCCTGCAAACAGCGAGGTCAGATTCTGTACGCTTTACAAATTAATATATTTATATAATTCATATCCATGCTGGTTGGCCTAACCAAGCAATTCAAGATTAAGGATTACTTTATTATCTCATCAGAGAAATTAAAACGTGGCTGAACATTAACCACACAAACAAACACACACACACACACACACACACACACACACACACACACACACCACACACCACACACACACACACACACACACACACACACGCACACACACACACACAGCTCTGACGTTTGAACGGATTTATCTGTTCAGAAATGCTAATGAACATTGACCGCGTTGTGACAGTTTGCAGACACTGTCTTTACAAGCAAGCTTCCTTCTTTGTATTGTCCCCACCCCTCCTCTTCCCAGTCTCCGTTAGCATTCAATGTCTCACAATAACATCCCTTACTTGGTCCATGGTGACACGGTAGTTGGCGCTGTCACACTATCAAGGCTGTTGTGGTTGTTTCCCTTGTTTAACCTTCATAAAGAATGTCTTGTGCGACTGTAACTTCGCTTTCTAGCCCCCAGGGGTAAAAAGCTCAGTAAAACATTGTTTAACGAGTGATGTCAATCGACTACGGTAACTGCATGAAAGATACTTTGACCAGTGCGGGGATACCACTCAGAAATGTTTTCACCTGCGTAGTTCAGTAAGGAGCATCATCTCCCTTGCCCCCTTGGTCACGGCTAACTTCAGCTATAAATTATGTCACAGTTCAACCTTACAGCGTTTCAACTCATTGGTTGTCTTTGGAATACTGCCAACAAGTGACGAAGACGAAAATTACTAACAATTAATGCATGGAAACTGATAATGGCCAGGTCCTTTCTCGCAGAAGAAAATTTTAATTCAAATCGCGGTTTTGCTGAGTAAGTCACAAGAGGTGTGCCACTGAACAGGATCAACACGCGGGGAGGGAGGGGGGGCAGGAGGGTGAATGGGTTCGGGGGGTGGGGGGCATGGCGGGGGAGGGGGGGGGGGGAGGGGTTCAGGAGTGGGTGCGTGAAAGGGAGAGAGGGTGTCTGGAGGGATCCGGGCTGAGAAACAACATCGACCACTTTCATCTCAAAAGGCTCTCCACTTGATCCTTTGGGCAAGAGACGGAAACGATCTGCGCCATTATCCACCAATGCCGACGATTCGGCCAGCCGGCAGGAACAGCTTGAAAGTCAACGTGAAAGAACTCCTAATGCCCTTCAACGTTTCCGGCAACAAAAAGCCGCCCCGCTCTTCTCCCCCTTCCCACTACCTAAATAAAAATCGTCGGATCAGTGTGGCATCAGCAGGACTAGATCGATGGAAAACAGTTCCGCCCCGACTCCCTCCCCGCCCCCGTCCGCATTCCTGCTACAGTCATGTCTCTTTTCTCTTCTGTACCCCTCTCCCTTCCCAGTCCTTTCCAGGGCCCTTGAGTCTCTCTACCCCCCTCCCTTCCCAGTCCTTTCCGGGGTCCTTTCTCTCTAACCCCGCTCGCTTCGTGCTAGCCTGAAGGAGCGATAAGAAAGCTGTGAAAGACAGCGGGCGGATCGGGGTTGCAGGGATCTGCCAAACTCTGGCCTCATCAGCCGTCCTCCTGCATGCACAACAGCATCCTCGTATGGGATTTCCCGCCGGCGGCTAATCTCGGTAAATTAAAAGCTCTTTCAACAGATATTTGCGGCCCGACCAATTGGTACACCGTTTGCTTATCGAGATAAAACAGTGGAGCCGTGTTGACTCGCGCGCGGGAAGCCGCCGCTCTGTGGGAGCAGCCATTTGTGACTCTCCACTCGATGGAGGTGATCAAGCTCCCCAGCGCCGCATTGATTTTCGATTGGCTGTCGACAGGCGCCAGCGCCACACGTTGCGCGCCAAAGGGGAGATCATTACAGTGTAAATATTATATCAATCGGTCTTAATTAGCCTGGTCGCTCGAGGAGCTCTTGGAGCGGGTTCGGTGCGATAGCGCAGGGCACTTCACTCCTCCTCCTCCTTCTTCTTTTTCTTCTGCCGGGTTCGAATTTAACGCCAGTGACAATATCTCCGCCGCGTTTTTTTTTTTTTTTTTTTTTTTTTTGTTCTTTTTATTTTATGGCGTTTGCTTCGTTTTGGGGCTCTTGTTTTTGGCAAGGATCTTAGTCGCCGTGTCGTAGTTCCGGACATGCGCGCGTCACTCAGAAAGGGGGCATCACTCTTATCTCTCAGCTCGCACGGGCCGCGTTTGTTTTGCATGTCGCCGCCGTAAACGTTGGGTTTAGTGGAACTATTCACTGAGATATTCGCTTTTTATGCTTTTCCTTTTCTTTTTTAATCGCGGCTAGAGCTGACGTTTTAATGAATAATCAATGCATGTTTGATCGGGTTTTCCTTCTCTCTCACGAACGATTTTCATCTGACTTCTTCGGCCGTGTCTGCTTTTAGTGTTTGCTGTGTTCATTTTCGCTTCATCCAGACTCTATCATTTCGTGTGAGGTGATGTTCCTTACATCGTCAAAACCATCACACGTGTGCGTCTCCCGTGGGTACAATATTTTCAAGCCAGTTAGGGTCTACACCGTATGCACATTTTATGTCTTGTATATCAGACGCATTAAGACCTGGAGTCGTATGTGTCAGCTGAGGAAGAGTGTGTTCAAGAGAGTAGTGTGAGCGGCTGTGTGTGTGTGTGTGTGTGTGTGTGTGTGTGTGTGTGTGTGTGTGTGTGTGTGTGTGTGTGTGTGTGTGTGTGTGTGGTGTATGAGAGAGAGAGGAGAGAGAGAGAGAGAGAGAGAGAGAGAGAGAGAGAGAGAGAGAGAGAGAGAGAGAGAGAGAGAGAGAGAGAGAGTGAAAGAGAGAGAGAGAGAGAGAGAGAGAGAGAGAGAGAGAGAGAGAGAGAGAGAGAGAGAGAGAGAGAGAGAGAGAGAGTAGTGTGAGGCACTGGGTGTGTGTGTGTGTGTGTGTGTGCGCGCACGCGTGCGTGCGTGCGTGCGCGTGTGTGCGTGTGTGTGTGTGTGTGTGTGTGTGTGTGTGTGTGTGTGTGTGTGTTGTGAGAGTGCGTGTGTGTGCACGTGTGTGTGCGTGTGTATGCGTGTGTGTGCGTGTGTTGTTGTTGGTGGTGGTGGTGGTGGTGTATTCCAGCTGACAGCCATGATCAAAACTGACGATCGTTCGATGATCTGAGATGCATTATTTATATCACATGAGCCAGACCTTTCACAACTGTCACTTTGAGAAGTTACATCTCTGAAAGGTTGAACTCTCGTGTTTGACTATGAAAAATAAATTTAAAAAATCTCTTTGTCGAAAGAACAGTTTTCCAGAACAAACGAGCAAAAGCAACAACAACAACAACAACAACAAAAATAACAACAATGAACACACACGCAAAGAAACAAAAACAACAACAACAACAAAAAGAAGAAGAAAAATGAAAAAGAAAGAAGAAAAAGAAAAGAAGAAGAAGAAGAGAAGAGAAGAAGAAGAAGAAGAAGAAACAGCAACCAAAAACAACGAAGACAGCAGCAGCAACAAAATCACAACAAATAAATGTACACAAGCTGCCAACGCGGGAATCCTTATAGCTGCCGCAGATCCTATCCTGCATTGCCTGGGAACTCTCCGAGAGGTCTTCAGCCCCTCCCTTCAGTCTGGGGCGGAAAGTGTTTGGGAAGATGCGGCGTGCTTTATTGAATCCACGAGACGATGAATGAAGAATTAACAACAACAATGGCGAGGTTTAGCTCCGAGGGGAACGGGCAAGGCTGGAGGAAAGCCGTGAAAGCGGTCCACATTCTGAAGGCGGTCCACGCATTGAAAGCGGACCAGCCCGGAACACCGCCCACCGCTTACTCCCTCTTCACCCCCTGCTGCTCCATTTGTTCCTCCTCATCACCAGTTCTGGCATGCTCCCATCATCTTTTTCTTCTTCCCTCTCTCGCCGTCGTGTATTCATCCCCCATCAAACTCTGACCTCTGAAAATGAATCCGGCAAACAGGGCGAGACCTGGGGGTTGTATATCTTCCTCGGCCTTTCCAGTGTTGGACTCCGCGGAACATCTTGATCGTCCTTTCTTCCCTTCCGCGGGTCGCCTCCAGGGCCGTCTCGGCCTCTTTTCTTCCTCCTTCAATGTCCTGCCTTGTTCAGAGGTGAGATGAACAGCAAACAACCAATTGAAAGATAATTAAAAACCAACCCGTGTGTCGGAGAGGGTCTTGGATCCATTAAATAAATATTTTCCGAGCAAAATGACTAACTTGGCGGAGGCGAGAGTTCCTTGCAGGAACTCAAGAGCGGTCTAAAAATGTCTGAAGAAAGGGGAGGAGGGGGTGGGGTGGGGTGGGGTGGGGTGGAAGGGTTTGAATTGAGCAGCAGTGTGTGTGTGTGTGTGTGTGAGCGCGCGTGCGTGTGTGTTCACGTGTGTGTGCGCGTGCGTGCACGTGTGTGTGTGTGTGTGTGTGTGTGTGTGTGTGTGTGTGTGTGTGTGTGTGTGTGTGTGTGTGTGTGTGTGTGTGTGTGTATATGTGTGTGTGTGTGTGTGTGTGTGTGTGTGTGTGTGTGTGTGTGTGTGTGTGTGTATATATGTGTGTGTGTGTGTGTGTGTGTGTGTGTGTGTGTGTGTCTCTCTCCTCTCTCTCTCTCTGTCTCTCTGTCTCCACTCTCTCTGTGTCTCTCTGTCTCTGTCTCTTTCTGTCTCTGTCTCTCTCTGTCTCTCTGCTTGAATCGTGAACTGCAAAAAGGGAGAGAACTTCTCTTCCTCTCCGTGGCAGTAAGGGAAAATCGATCCATTCCGCCATCGAGAAGGAAGAAAGAGGGAAGGAGGGAGGGGAGGGGAGGGGAAGGGGGGCGAGGAGAGAAAGAAAGAGAGAGAAAAAGCGAAGCTGCACAAATCGGCCCTTTTCGCCTCGCTTTTTGTCCCCTCGTCCCCCTTTTAAAAGTTCTTCAACGTCTCCGTGTTTTTTCTATGCTCCGTGTTGATTAAATTGAAATAGACTCGGAAACGAGAATCCAATTACGCTGAAGAGTCACTCGTCTTTGGTGGTACTTAGCCCCCGACATCAGCGCTCATTGGCAGCCTCTTGCGAGCCAGAATCACACCAATTGCCTTGAAGCCGCTCCGGCGTTAGAAGGGAAGCGTCCAGATCGTGAACAGCCCTCTTCTTCAGACTGGCTCTCAGTGTCTTGGAGATGACGTCTGGCTCAGGTCGCTGGACGATTGCAAGGGTCCTCGTGACTGAAGCAGACAAACAGAATCAGTGCTATGATTAACCTCTATTATACCTTGGCCTGTTCCTTTCCCGGAGCCTCCGCTGAAGTAGGGTACGGCGGACGCAGAAGTTGTAGTTCCGTTTCCGGAGAATCCGGAGATTATCATGAAAGGTTCCGTTTTTCTTTCTTTTTTTCTTCTATTTTTTTTTTTTTTTTTTTTTTTTTTTTAAGACAGGAGCATGGTCAGAATAATGGCTTGAGTAGCCCTGCTTCACCTGGTGCCAGATGTATTCCTTCCTACTACAAAGTTGCTTGGCTGAGGCCACAAACCTACAAAAAGATAATACTAATAATACTAATAATCATAATAGTGATAGTATGATCATAATAATAGGCCACAAACTCACATAATCAAATAAAAAATAAATAAAAAATATAAATAAATAATAATAACAGGCCACAAACTCACAAAAAGATTATAATAATAAATCAAAAAAGTCGATAAAAGAATATAAATCAATAAATACAAAATAAAATAAAATAAAACTTTAAAAAGAAAAAAGTGGAAGAAGAAAAGCAGACTTTTTCATGGACTGAAAATCAAGCTTATTTCTCATTGGATGAATTTGATTTCGCGCTTTGTTCTGAAGTGACTGCAGTTGTTTGGACGTTAGAATCGAATAAAAAAAAAACATACTGCTTTCGCACTAACCTTACCATAGTAGACAACATCAGCGTTGTTTGTTTGTTTGTTTGTTTGTATGTGTGTGTGTGTGTGTGTGTGTGTGTGTGTGTGTGTGTGTGTGTGTGTGTGTGTGTGTGTGTGTGTGTGTGTGTGTGTGTGTGTGTGTGTGTGTGTGTGTGTGTGTGTGTTTAAAAAAAAAAGTATTACAATTTTTTGTTTTTGTTTTTGGAGTATAGTTCTATCTCCGGTGTAGCGAACAGACGGGTGACCGAGAAGAGTCATGCAGCTGATAGAAAAGTCTAGACACGGGCAAGAGGTAAGAGGTTTACCGAATGTTCTGAAGACCTGCAGAAATATTTTCAAAAATTTAGCATCCCCCCCCCCCCCCCTCCCGGACCCCACCTTTCCAAACCCTTTCCTATGCCGTTGCCGATTCTGGAACTGGTGAACGATGAGATGGCCCCCCAGAGTGTCAACCGGACTCCGGAACCAACAGAAGCTCGTGTGCGTCATGAACGAGATTGAGTGCGGACTTATCCAAACCGGAACAAGCCAATCATCGTCTCTGGGAAACAAACCTCTTTGATAAACACCAGAACAGTTGGTCAATCAGGCCGCGCCTTGGCCTCTCCTTTCCTTGATTATTTTTATCTTCTAAAATCTGCATTTCGGAACAAACACTTTATGAAGATCGTTAATGAGGTTGCTTGACCCGAGTAACTGCCTTTTTGGAGCCAAACATTTAGGAGTCTGTTTTCATGAACGCCGGTGCTTTCTTCGGAGTGTTTAATCTTCGAGGGGGAATAAACATATTTCATGTGTTCTTTGCGATTAAGTTATCTTCCTTCGATTTCTCAAGTAATCTGAGTGATGAAACAACCTAACGACTGCGCCAATCTTGGTACAAGCTTCACACACACACACACACACACACACACACACACACACACACACACACACACACACACACACACACACACACGCACACACGCACGCACACACGCACGCACGCACGCACGCACGCACGTACACACTCAGAGAGAGAGAGAGCAAAGATATCGGCGTGCATTAGAGGGCATGGCTTCAAACAAATTGCTATTTTTTGTAATAGCCAAGATTAAGGATATATCGCACTGATTGTTCGAAAGAGATTGTTTGACATTAGACCCCGGAAGTGCACATATATGTGAATGTTTGCCACAGTAATCAGGATACTAGATGGAGGAAAACAACTCCCCCCCCCCCCCCCCCCACCCCAACAAAACAATAACAACAACAACAAAACAACAAAACAACAACAACAACACAACAACAATAACAACAACAACCAAGAACAACAAACAAACAAACAAACAAACAAAAAAACATAACTTTTTTCTTCTGAATCACAGTAAAAACCACCATCACCACCACCACAACAACAACAAAACAGAAAAAAAGAGTAAATGATCCATGCATTTTCTTCTTATTTGCTTGACGTTGTTGCCCTTCTTCTTCTTCTTCTTCTTCTTCTTCTCCTTGTTCTTCTCCTGACCGCCGAGGTGTGTCATTTCGCACGCTTCCGATGAGACGGCTGGAAATGAATTTAAATCAATTAATCAATAAGCACAAAGCGAGCGATCAAAGCTAGCGACGAAAAGGGAGTGCACTTCGTCTGGACTAAGATGGTTCGCACCTCAAATACTGCATGCCCATGCACAGTAAATTTGACTCAGTTACTACAGCCTACTTAAAAATTCATAGACCAACCGCTAGTCCTGCTTTCAAACTTGAACAGGCTGAAAGGGACATGAAGCTCTGTGTACACAAAGTCTCTCTCTCTGTCTCTGTCTCTCTGTGTGTCTGTCTGTCTGTCCGTCTCTGCCCCTGTCAGTCTCTGTCTCTCTGTCCCTCCTCTCTGTCTCTGTCTCGCTGTCTCTGTCTGTCTGTCTGTCTGTCTGTCTGTCTCTCTCTCTCTCTCTCATTTGACCCTTTTCATACACCCCTCTCTCTTCTCTCTGCTCTTCACCTCTCTCATCCTGTCTAGTTCTCTCTCTCTGACTTCTTATCCTCCTCTCTTCCGATCCTTCCTCTACTCCTTGTTAAGTTTCGAGTCGCTCTCTCTCTCTCTCTCTCTCTCTCTCTCTCTCTCTCTCTCTCTCCAGCCTCACGTCACATGATCCCAACATCAAAGTATTATACTCGAGAATCCGAATACACTATATCGTGATCATCTTCACTCAGACAATACCTTCGTCCCCTTGGAAGAGGTATTGCTGTCCACAGAGCACAGCCCGTCAAGATCCTGTGAGCACTCCTCTCTGGTGATTTTCCGCGTTGTATTCTTCGTCGGCAATTCAAAGAACAACCCTCCCCGGATACTGATGATGAAGTGATGCTTAATGTCCTCAGATGTCAGTTGACATGTTAGGGTCGCCCTGATATAACCGCACAGGTTGACTGGGCGTAAAACACCAACTTACTTACTTACAATTGACATATTAGGGACAAGCTGTGACCAGTGCCGAAGCACGGTTCAATAATTCTTTATGTCCACAGAAACCAGAAGGCTCGTTAGGACGGACAGCTCAGGACGGCCACCTCGACTCTCACACAGCTCCTGAACTATGTCCCCGGATACTGTGTACAGACATTGCAATGCCCGCCAACAATTCCCCTCCGGCGGTTTCCCTTTATAAATTCCCCGTGGGCGGTTGCTAAATAGCTAAACAGTTAATTACTTGGTTGGTTAGTTACTTGGTTAATTAGCTAGCTTACTTGATTGGTTAGTTGGTTACTTGGTTAATTAGCTAGTTAGCCAGCTAGTCAGTTGCGTCCTTTTCGGGAGGTGGCGGTGGGGGGTTGGGTGGGGGTGGGGGGGAAACAAGGGCTCACAAGGGTGGTGAACGCTATTAGTTGAGAGTTGATAGAGGCCATGCTGCCCCTGGATAGGACGCCAGTGTATGCATACGCCTTGAGCCAGCATCCAACCCAAGCCAGTTGTGGTCAAGCAGAAGTGCCGATGACCACCTGTTGGAGCCTCCGCCTGGAAATGCTTAGCCAGTATTTTACTGTTCCTCCTTTTTTGTTTGTTCTCCTCCTCGCTGTCTGTCTGTCTTTCTGTCTCTGTCTGTCTGTCTGTATGTTTCTCTGTCTCTCTGTCTCTGTCTGTCTGTCTCTATCTCTTGCGTGGGACAAAGTCACAAAACAGTGTCCACAGACTGCAACTTTTTAAGATCGAGGAGAGCCAAAGCGGAATCGAAGTGAGGTCCTTCTGCTTACCAGCAATAACGCCTTACCGCTAGGCCAGGCCGGCTCATATCCTCTCTCTCTCTCTCTTTGTCTCTGTCTGTCTGTCTGTCTGTCTGTCTGTTTCTCTCTCTCTCCGTCTCTCTCTCTCTCTCTCCGTCTCTCTCTCTCTCTCTCTCTCTCTCTCTCTCTCTCTCTCTCTCTCTCTCTCTCTCTCTCTCTCTCTCCGTCTCTCTCTCTCTTTCCCTCCCTCTCTCCCCCCCTCTCTCTCCCTCCCTCCACCCCCCTCTCTCTCTCCCTCCCTCCATCCCCCTCTCTCTCCCTCCTTCTCTCCACCCCCTCTCTCTCTCCCCCCCCCTCCAACCCTTCCCCCCCCTCTCTATTTGGCTGCACCTGGAGCCTATGACGCTGACACCCACCCATGCAGAGAGACCAGACAGGTAATTGTGGGTTCTCGCTTGATCATGCAAATCTGCGCTCATCCCCAATCACTGACACCTGAGATCTACTGTCAACAAGACCCGCCCCGCCCCGCCCCGCACCACCCCGCCGCCTCGGCCATGGGCACCTCCCCGCCAATTACACAGTCCTCTGCTCGCCAGGCATCAGAGTTCAGGAGCTGTGTGAAAGTCGAGGTGGCCGTCCTGGGCTTTCCGTCCTAATGAACCTTACGGTTTCTGTGGACGTAAAGCAACACTGAACTATGCTTCGGCATTGGTCACAGTTTGTCCCCAATATGTCAACCGACATCCGAGGACATGAAGCTCCACATCATCATCATCATTATCATCATCATCGCCAGCCAACACTGATATCGAGCTCCGCGCCCGGCACACTCGCCGAAGGAGCTCCACGTCCGGGTTGCAGCAGTGCTTTGTTGTTGAAGTGTTGCTTTACGTCCACAGAAACCGTGTGAGCCGGTTTGGCCTAGCGGTAAGGCTGGTAAGCGGAAGGACCTCGGTTCGATACCGCCTCGGAGAAAGGTTGTGGTTTGTGGACATTGTCTCGTAACTTTATCCCTCACAGTTATGAAACATTAAAATGGCTCTCATCGCTGCCCACCTTAATGCAGGAATCATTCTGGTGGTGACAGTGTAGCGATAGGTATATAATCTCCCTCCCCCACCTCCATACCCCCTTCTCCCCTTCTCCCCGTCCCTAATAAGCCTGATGGTTTCTGTGGACGTTAAGCACCATGTTTACTTACAGAAACCGTAGGCTTATTAGGGACGGGAGCCCAGGACGGCCACCTCGACTTTCACACAGCTCCTGAGCTCTGCAACAGTGGTGGGGACAAGGTCATAGAGTACTCTGTGTTTTACAATATATGTGTGCTTATGTTCATGTATTATACTGTGTGCTATTTTACTGGTATCCTTATGCAGTCGTAAGGCAAATTTCTATGTTATCCATAGACAATAAAGATTCTGTATAGTAATGGAACATGAGATGATCTGCACGAGGCAAGGGAGGACGGAAGGACGGGGAGTAGGGGGTGGGGTTGGGGGTGGAGGGGTGGGGGGTGGGGTGGAATATTTCATTTCAGATTCCGACAGGAGTCGTGGCTATCACACAGCCGGGGCAAAATGGGGGTGTTGGCAGAAGATCAAAGATCACAAGAGATTTTTACACTCTTTAATTGGCAGGATAAAACAGTATGCATGTTCTCGGCAAGTCTTGCCTTTCTGAGGCAACCAACCGACACACAGTTAATCAGCATACAAACGATTTCTTTAAGAAAAAAAGAAAGAAAAAGAAACAACAACAACAAATCAAAAACAACAGCAAACAGCAAAGCGGCCAACTTAAATTTGGGTACTGGATCTATTCAAATAAAATGGGTTTGTAGCAAACCCGGACATTCGCGACATGCCACAAATTAAAACCAGTTCAGTTCTGTTTAATTAAAACACAATGACTTAAAATTAAAACAAACAAACAATCAAACAACAGCAAATAAACAAAAAAGCAACAACCAAAACAAAAACAAACAAAAAACAAAATAAAAGGGAAGAAGAAAAAAGAAGAGAGAAACAAACAACAAACAGCAACAGCAACAACAATGTTGTTTTTTTTAATTGTTTTGCATACTAGTATATAACAGTGCGTTCAAGAGGACAAATAAGCACCCTGGAATTATCAGGCAGGAAAAACTTTGGCTGATCAAAGCTTAGGTATTACAATTTGTCTTTAACAATCGCCAAAACCGTTCTTCACACACACACACACACTTCGGAGGGGAGGGAAAACACCGATTGGGTGGATATCCCACACTACCCACTGTTGAATTACGCAGGAGAGAGAGAGAGAGAGAGAGAGAGAGAGAGAGAGAGAGAGAGAGAGAGAGAGAGGAGAGAGAGAGAGAGAGAGAGAGGAAAAAACAAGAAAAAAAACAGTCGTTTATAAGTGAGATCAGATGAACGTGTTAAGGGGCAGAATCCACAAAGACCAGTCCGCTTTAATCGGATCACACTCGAGCCGTCGCGAGGTGGCGCCACTCGCTGTTGACTGAAAACAGGCAGGATCGTCACCCCGCAGACAAGCCGGGTGGCTGCGCCATCACCCCCAGACAAGCCGGGTGGCCGTCGTCCAGTTCACACCTATAATGAGGCTCATTCCCCGACAGTAGGGTCACCCACCCTCTCTCTTTCTTCAGTTCCCAAGTCCACAGCCTCGGAACACATCATGTTACGTTTTTCTTCCACTAGGTTTTATTTTCTGTGCTAGGGTTTTCAGTGAAACTGATCGCCTTTTATCTCGTTCATAATCATAATCTTTCCGGCGTCGTAAAAGACAGTATAGTTCTCTCCTTGGTATTTCAGTTTCATGTCCTGGTTCTTGGAGCTGATCGCCTTTTGTCTCGTTCATCATCATGTTTCCGGCGTCATAGAAGACAGTAGTTCTCTCCATGGTATTTTATTTTCATGTCCTAGGCCTTGGAATTATTGATCATCATTTGTCTCGTTCATAATCATATTTCTGGCTTCGTCGTAGCAGGCAGTTACTGTACTTCATTGCCTGATTACTTATTCTTTTTTTCCTAGGTCTTGGGATAACAATGCCTTTCATCCAATCGCCCTGATATAACCGTGATGGTTGACTGGGCGTAAAACACCAAGTTACTTGCTTACTTACTGCCTTTTGTCCGGTTCATAATTATATTTTTCCCGCCCAGTCCACCGTTAAAATCACATTGGGACAGAAAAATAAGCAGATCATATGTAAAGATCTGATTTACTTTTAATAAATTACGTCTTTATGGCTTAAGAGGCCGATTGGGAGGGGTGGTGCGGGGTGGGGGTGGGGAGGGGGGTTTGTTACATAAACAGGGGAGGCAGAAACTAGGATAGGGGACCTTAATTTCTCCGTTCGTTCCAAACCTTTTTGCTTTTATTTTTGATGGTACTTTGACTAACGCTGTTGTAACTATGTAGACAAGATGCGAAGATAATCGTTATAACTGATTAAACGGTCGTCACGATACAGGATACAAGACAACTTTATTATAATTTAATGCAAAAATTGCACATCTGCCATAAAACGTCTGGTGTAATTAGACATTGCACCAGCGACCCGTGTTCTCGCTGTTCCAAACTGCTACCGGCCACTCGCACACTCGGCTGCATGAATTACCGTGTGCAAGGTTTCACGACTGAAGATGTAAGCATTCCCGCCGCAGAGTCAATAGGGTCTGTTGCCTGTCCTTACCACTGTACCATCGATTTTGTCTCACCCGCTATCTAGTCCCGACCCGTCCTCACGGGGTTCGGAAGTCTCGTTCATCGCGCCCCTCTGTCGCCTGTGCGCCGCCATTTTGGATGTATCACTTGACCCCTTGGATGTAAAAGCCACACTGATTGGTCGGTGACGTTACCGTGTCAAAGTTCGCTGTTTGTGCGGGGAGGTAGGAGGAAAAAAGAGAGCCCTCTAGTCAGAATTTCGCGATCTTATTACCGAACACGACTGCACTCGCATTATTCCTGGGCAGTCAATGCATAAAAGTTGAGTCTTTATTGACTGCGAGGCGGGCAGGAGTGTCTGAGAGGTGCCATTGAAGCACGCACGCTCGTACAACGTGCTAATATTTAGCGAGCGCACGCGTGTGGCGACGCCGGTAATGCTGAGAGGGGAGGGGGTCGGAGGGGGATGGAGGTGGAGGGTAGAGGGGGGGGGGGTTGGGTGGTGGGGGGGGGGGGGGGGTGGGGGGGGGGCAGCCGGGGGAGGGTGCCGGCGGGTTAAGTATACAGGCATGTACGGTGTAGATCTTAAGAGGCGTTTTGGGGGAGCTTAGCCAAAACAGAGCTTGGTTCACATTAGAAGTCTTTCCCATGCCCCGAGTGTGCGACTTGTTGGATTTTTCGGAGGTGCCATCTTGATTTGTAAGGGAGAGTGATTGCGAAGATCGATCAATATTTTATTATGTTTTAAACTCTCTCTCTCTCTCTCTCTCTCTCTCTCTCTCTCTCTCTCTCTCTCTCTCTCTCTCTCTCTCTCTCTCTTTCTCTCCTCTCTCTCTCTCTGGAAGTCCGGGATGTAGCAAAATTCAAATATAAACTACATCTGCTGACACACCTCAAGCCGAAGAAACAATACTGACTACAAACAATTCAAACCCCAACTGAGAGTCCGAGACATGAGAATGTACCTTCCTTGATAGATGGATTTTATGTACTTTGTATTTGACTCGTATGCTAGGTGAGAGTTTTCGTCGGCGACTGAAGTCTTTTTTTTGTTCGTGTAGCTTCCTTGTTTGTCGAGTTCGAGACAGTTTTGTGTGTGCCTCGCGAAACTGCGCGATTGGCGTAAAGAAAAAAAGCAACAACAACAACAACAACGACACACGCACACACACACACACACACACACACCACACACACACACGCACACGCACGCACGCACGCACGCACACACACACACACACACACACACACGCACGCACGCACCCCCCCCCCCCCCCCACACACACACATACACAAAAAACAACAACAAACAAACACAAACCCACCAACAACAGCAGCAGCAACAACAAAAAAAAACCAAGAAAAACATGAGATCTGATATGTGACAATGGGGAACCAGCACTGACATGCAGACGTTGACTACTTACTAGACAGTTTCCATTGGTATGAACAACCGCTGTAAAATGCCAGCCAAAAAGCACGGGACAGCTGCTATGGTGGTGATAGGTGATCTTACAGATATTTCCCCAAAGCTTCATCCCCCACTTAGTCACATTCGTGCAGTGCAGCAATGATTGTTTTTGCCGTCACGGAGTTGTCTCAGGTTTCCTTGTCCTAATATTATGCTTATTTTTTCCCTTTTAACATGCCAGCCCGTCCACTTGTTGTTCCATGCCGCTGAGAAATGGGAGGAATTTCGGTGTTGTGAACAGTCATACAATAAAGCTGACATGTGCCGCTCAGGATTGGATATAGCTGGAGGAAACTACGAACAAACATGACTGCATTCTCTTGTGTCGTTCATTTTTTCTTCTTTTCTTTTCTTTCTTTCTTTTTTTCCCCCTCCCCTCCCCCCCCCCACCCCCCTATCTTTTTCTTTTTCAATGTTTTTCATTGGTAGGTAGTGTTGCTTAATGTCCTCAGATGTCAGTTGACATATTAGGGACCTAGGCTTATAATATGCTTTTATATGGTTCTTTTTGAACAGCTAGGAGATGATAGTTGACAGGTGGCAAGCAAAGCTAACCGCTAATTTTGTTGTTGGTATCTCTGTCATTTTCTTCTTCTTCTTTTCTGTTGTTGTAGTTGTTGTTGATCTGGTACTGATAAATAAGACGGACGGGTCGACAATATCAGCATGTCCTGTACATAATGGCTCTACGAGACCCTCTCATACGTTTTCTTTTCTTTTACTGATATATTTGTTTTTAACGAGAGTAACGTGGAAGGGATTAAGTCTTCGAAATGTTGTTTGATGTTTCGTGTAACGTAAGTATGTTTTGTTATATATTATATTTGGACTGAATTTGTAGAAGTGACTTGAGCATATGACTAATTTACATGTGAAACCGTATTTACTTACGATAGTTTCATCATTCTGAGGTGACCGTGTGTGGTTGACAGGACATTACATCCAGTTACTAAGTTCTGTTCCTTAACTCCCCCCCCCCCTCCCCTTATTCATATTTCTTGTCGCCTCTGGCCCCCACCTACCAGATGCTGAACTAAGCTACATATGCTGAGCTACGCTACAGAGGTTGAGCTAAGCTACAGAGGCTGAGTTCAGCCACAGAGGCTGAGCTAAGATACAGAGGCTGAGCTTCTCATACAGAGGCTGAGCTAAGCTACACAGATTCAGCTAAGCTACACAGAGGCTGAACTAAGATACAGAGGCTGAGCTACTCACACAGAGGCTGAGCTAAGCTGCACAGGTTGAGCTAAGCTACACAGAGGCTGAACTAAGTTACAGAGGCTGAGCTAAGCTACAAAGGTTGAGCTCAGCTACAGAGGCTGAGCTAAGCTACAGGGGCTGAGCTAAACTACAGGGGCTAAGCTAATCACACAAACGCTGAGCTAATCACACAAAGGCTGAGCTAAGCTACAGAGGCTGAGTTAAACTACAGGGGCTGAGCTAATCACACAGAGGCTGAGCTAATCACACAGAGGCTGAGCTAAGCTACAGAGGCTGAGCTCAGCTACAGAGGCTGAGCTAAACTACAGGGGCTAAGCTAATCACACAGAGGCTGAGCTAATCACACAAAGGCTGAGCTAAGCTACAGAGGCTGAGCTCAGTTACAGAGGCTGAGCTAAACTACAGGGGCTAAGCTAATCACACAGAGGCTGAACTAAGGTAAAGGGGCTGAGCTAAGCTACACAGGCTGAGCTAAGCTGCAGAGGCCGAGCTAAACTACAGGGGCTGGGCTAATCACACAGAGGCTGAGCTAACCTATAAAGGCTGAGCTCATCTACAGAGGCTGAGCTCATCTACAGATGCTGAGCTAAGCTACAGGGGCTGTGCTAATCACACAGAGGCTGAGCTAAGCTACAGAGGCGGAGCTCAGCTACAGAGGCTGAGCTAAACTACAGCGGCTGAGCTAATCACACAGAGGTTGAGCTAAGCTATAAAGGTTGAGCTCAGCTACAGAGGCTGAATTCATCTACAGAGGCTGAGCTAATCTACAGGGGCTGGCTGAGCTAATCACACAGAGGCTGAGCTAAGCTACAAAGGATGAGCTAAGCTATGCAGAGGCTGAGCTAAGCTGTAGAGGCTAAACTAAGCTACAGAGGCTGAACTAAGCACATGGGGGCAGAGCTAAGCTACAGAGGTTGAGCTAAGCTACACAGAGGCTGAGCTATGCTACAGAGGCTAAACTAAGCTACAAGGGATGAGCTAAGTACACAGAGAGGCTACACACAGCTACAGAGGCTGAGCTAAGCTACACAGAGGCTGAGCTAAGCTACAGAGGCTGAGCTAAGCTACACATGCTGAGCTAAGCTAAGCTAAGCTACACAGGCTGACCTAGCTACAGAGGCTGTTTCGCCGGTGTACAAGGCTTAAAAGTAAAGAAAAAGAAAAAAGCAACTCTCACAGTCACATAAGCTGTATTAATCATTTCCCACTGCCTAACAACAATCTAATATGATCAATCAAGTCCTCGAGAGATGTTTAATTGAACTTTGTCGCTGTCGCTTGAACAGACGATCATCGTCATTCCCACCGTCTTGTTAAGGCATCGGTAAATCTCTCCGATGTCGTAGGGACGTGAGGGACACGTGGTTTAGACAGAAAAAGGATCTCATTTGATGTTCAATATAGCACACCGCCGGTTTCACGTGCTGACGAAAGGAAATAATTGTTGTTCGTGAACAACGGTGAAACGATTTTAAACTTTTGCGAACAGTCATGTTCTGACCTTTCTCTATTTTCCTCCTCCTCCTCCTCCCCTCTCTCTCTCTCTCTCTCTCTCTTCCTTCGTGGAATGAGCAAGAGAGAGAGAGTATTTGCTCAGGCTCTAAGAGAAAATGCTTAGAGCAAACACAAAGACCGAGCAACGGCTGAATCTGCGATCGGATTTCTATCCAACCCAATTTTTGCTCATCATCTTGTTAAACGAAAATGTAATCGGAAAAGGTGGCATTTGTTGAAGGTAATAAGGAGCAAACGTTTGAGGAAATCGAGCTGAGATCCGTTTCTTTTCGTCGGCAAATAACGAAGGAGTTGGGCAGGGAAAGTTGCTTCTAAACATCACGCAGGGGGCAATAAAACGTGACATAATAATAGTTTAGGACTCCTGAAAGTGAGTGGAACACATTGCGTGTTCACACGGGGGTAGCCGGCATGTAGTGAGGGCGAAGTCTTCACTAAAATACAGCATTTTTCTTGTGGTGCGTGCACCGGTGTGGGAGAGAGAGAGAGAGAGAGAGAGAGAGAGAGAGAGAGAGAGAGAGAGAGAGAGAGAGAGAGAGAGAGAGAGAGAGAGAGAGAGAGAGAGAGACAGACAGACAGACAGACAGACAGACAGACAGACAGACAGAGAAGAGAGAGAGAGAGAGAGAGAGAGAGAGAGAGAGAGAGAGAGAGAGAGAGAGAGAGAGAGAGAGACCGACAGACGGATAGAAAGAGAAAGAGACAAAGATACAGACAGTGAGTGGAACAGAAACAGACAAGAGACAAAGTGACAGAGACAGAGAGACAGACAAACAGACAGACGGAGAGAGAGAGAGAGAAAGAGGGCGGGGGAGGGGGGGGGGGGGGACAAAATTAACTTTGTTACATAGTGAAACTGTGAACCTGCTTTATTTTCATACCCATCCCCAGGACGTGATTTTTTTTCTTTCTTTCTTTCTTTTTTCTTCTTTTTTCTTTGAGTACTTGATTAAATAAACATGCAAAACATGTTACACTTTCATGTCAAATAACGTAAGAAGAAGAAGCCATCCCCCAAACACACACACACACACACACACACACACACACACACACACACACACACACACACACACACACGAAAGTGAGCAATGATGTCTACACATAATTTTACACATGACATCAATATATGATCAATTCATGGATGTGATCCGTGTTCATGTTCGCAGCCATGCATTTTTTCATTCCAAATTCAATTAATGAATGATTTGAGTTCTTTGAAATGGGTTCATCAAACAACACATCCATTCATTAAAACCATCACTGCTTTTTATTCACAAGGAAATTATTAGAAAATTCGGCTCAAAAGAGCAGAAAGCTGAGATGAAGTGCACATAGCTATTTTTACGAGCGAAAACCATTGAATTCTTGTTTTCAGTTCCATAAGATAGAAAGCTGTTTAGTCCATGCACCCCTTTCACCCACAGAACATAACTACTGCTCCCTTAGATGTCTTGAAGTCTTGAAACTTTAAATTACTCAAGAATAAGAAAAGAAAACAAAAACAACAACAACAAAACAACATACCAACGAAAGACAAAAAGAAACAAACAAACAAAATACCAACCTAAAACAAGGCAATTTTAAGAAGTCAGAAGTGTAATACTTTACATGCCACATTTCCCTCAAATCAAGCAAGATAACTATTTCAGAAAGTCGGTAATGAGTTGTCAGATCATTGACACTGTGGACGATCATTTTTGTGCATCGCTTTGACATTTCTAGCTGTTTGGCTGTATACGTGTCAAAGAGCCTGCTGACTCCAAGCCAATACTCGAAATTGTCTAGAAATTGTCTAGAAACTAAGCCAAGTCGGGCATCAGTATAATGACTCATGAAACTAAATTGTTCCATTCGTACACAATACTGACAGAACTGGTAATTCAGTTTTACTCACATCGTTTCAGCTTGTAGCTGCCCCACTGAACATACATCATTTGCACACATCGTTTCAGTTTGTATCTGCCCCATTGAACATATTTCTGAATACCTGGATGTTGTTCTACAAACCCCGGTGCAGTCACTACCCACATATACCAAAGACAGCACCCATGCCCTCAACCTGATTGAAAATATCAACCGAAATCGAAACTTCGAACCGAAGTATTTGTTCACCAAGGATGCCACATCCTTGTACATCCTTGTGCATTCCACACTCGGATGGGCTGAAAGCACTACAGTATTTCCTTAACAACCGTGCAACCTTGCACCCACCTACTGACACTCTGATTCGCTTGCTGAGGGTCACGAAAGCAGCATAGCTCAACCAAAAAACATATAAGTGGCTTAGCTCTCCATCTTATTTTTTATCGGGGCACGAAAGCAACATAGTTCAACCAAAAACAGATAAGTGGCGTAGCTCTCCATCTTATTTTTTATCGGGGCACGAAAGCAACATAGTTCAACCAAAAACAGATAAATGCTTTTTAACTCTCCATCTCATTTTTTTGTCATTTTTTTACTGTTTAACTGTTGTTTAAGAGTTGTTTTGTGTTGTTAAAGGGGATTACCCCGAAAATTCGCATGTTGTGTTTTGTCCTCATAAATAGCGTTCTTCTGAACCTTTTATGTGTTCGGATACATTGGTTACGTGTCTTACGTGTCCTCCACGCAGTGTAGAGTACATGCGGAACTGGTTACATGCTGAATAGAGGCAGACCCGGTAATAAGCCTTCCACCCACTGAGGTTCTGTGGAAGTAGTTTATAGAGGTTTGAACATGTGTGCAATGTTGTAAAAAAAAAAAAAATGCTTTACTTCTGAGCTTGAGTATATATAGCTTACGGGACTCTGTCGTCTAGAAATGGGAATTAACTGCTCAACTCTTGACTCTCTTGACTTCAGCCCCGAAAGTCAGGAAGCCGAGGTTTGAGTTCACGTCACTCTTTCTTCTAATCCTAAAGACTCAAGGCCAAACTCTTTGAAGTCGCAATAAATATCAGCTCGGGACCAGTCGGAGCGGACGTGGTGCCGCCATCCAAGACTATGGTCTCGATCTATCGCAGCGATCGGTCGTAAAGCATCATATCTATAAAACAACTTCACTCTGCCGGGCCCACGGGCCCACTGGCCAGTTAACTGCCGGCGTCCCCTTAGTGCTGGTAAAGGGTAGTTAACTGCAATAGGCTCCATTCACCGGAGTGACCTCCCCTATTGCATTGATCACATGACGATTGTCGGCCAATGAGGGTACGGGGAGACCATAACACGTGATGTAGATGTGGCAGCTGATCGCCGGGGCCGGTTTTATGGCGGACGACAAATGTCGTTGTTATACTCCGCCCTCTGGAGCTTGGTCCCGGTGTTCATCACCCGTTGAAGTGGCACGAGGGTCTCAATCAAACCTTCTCCGTCATTCTCACGATCGCTGTGTATGCCTGTCGACAAATATGACTCAACTCTGAAGTCAGTTACTTCCCCTTGCACCCCCCCCCCCCCCCCCCCCCTCACCCATGGCTCCATCTCACCCTGCTCCGCAAAAAAACCCCCAAAAAACAACAACACACGAATCAAACCAAAGAACGTTAAAAAAGAAGAAAAAAAGCTAAACCTTGATGCTTCTGTGATTTCATTGCAGCGCAGTAAGCAGTAAGTGGCCGTTAGAATATCTAAGAAAAACAAACTGTAACAGCCAAAGAAATAAAAAAATAAGCATAATACTGTAGCCTTAACCAGAGCTCAGGAGCTGTGTGAAAGTCGAGGTGGACGTCCTGGGCTCCCGTCCCTAACAAGCCTACGATTTCTGTGGACGTAAAGCAACACTTCAACGGTTTCTGTGGACGTAAAGCAACACTTCAACGGTTTCTGTGGACGTAAAGCAACACTTCAACCAACAACTAGCCTTAATTTATTTATTTTTTCTAACGAGGATTGATTACGTTGAGAAAGATCAGAAAAAGATGAAGTATAGTTCGTATCAAGAAATTATAACATGGAAGGATAATTTGGAACATTTTGTGGAGAGGGGTGTGCATGTAAGTGCGTCCGAGGTAGGGTGGGGGTGGGGGGGTATATAATACAGGAGGAATCTTAACTTTAGCATCTAAAACTTACAGAACGTAGATCTTTAGCCTCAACAAACTTTTCTTACGCGCACAGCCGCCCCCCCCCCCCCCCCCTCCTTTTTTGTTGTTGTTTTTGTTTTCTTTCTTTCTATTTTTTCTTTCTTACATCATTTTGACATTTTGCCTTTCTGCGGCAAAAACACTTTCACGGAAATTAACAAGATATAAAGATTAGCCTCCTCAAAAACAAATGAAATTGAAAGAAAGGGAAAAGTTAACCCTCCCAAAACAACAACAACAACAACAAACAATTAAACTACAAAGGTAGAAATACTGGCACTTACACGAAATATTCACAGTTTAAAGCCGAATTGTCTTCGAAGAGGTAGTGGCGGGGACCGAGGTCCCAGGAGGTGGGGGAAGAGGGAGACTACACCTAACGCTGTAACACTGTCACCACCACAATGACCCTTGCATAAAGATGGGCAGCGATGAGAGGCATATTAACGTTTATTAAATGTGAGGAGAAAAGTCACAAGACAATGTTCAAAAATCACTTCTTTTTTTTAAGAAAAGAGAGCCAAAGTGGAATCGAACCAAGGTCCTTCTGCTTACAATTAAGCCTAACGCCTCACTGGGCCAAATTGACTCACTCAGGCATGTGAAGCTATATTTTAACCTATCATATACTCCGAGCTCAAAAGGACGATCTTCTGTAGCGTTGGATTTTCAGAAGAGGAAACTTCCAATTCTGCGTCCGCGATACCCACTGCATGAGGGGCGGGAGAGAGAGAGAGAGAGAGAGAGAGAGAGAGAGAGAGAGAGAGAGAGAAGAGAGAGAGAGACAGAGACAGAGACAGAGAGAGAGACAGAGACAGAGACAGACAGACAGACAGACACAGACAGACAGACAGACAGACAGACAGACAGAGGCAGAGAGAGAGAGAGAGAGAGAGAGACAGAGACAGAGACAGAGACAGAGACAGAGAAAGAGACAGGGACAAAGAGAGACAGACACACACACAGACACAGACACACACACACACACACACACACACACACACACACACACACACACACACACACACACACACACACACACACACACACACACACACACACACACAGAGGAGTGGAGGGGGAGAGACAGAGGCAGAGACTGAGACAGACACAGACAGACAGACAAACAGACAGAAAGACACAGACAGAAAGTATCGTTACAGATGATGGACGATGTCAAAATCCACTCAAGAGACAATGCAATTGGGACGGAATGAATGAGACATCGGCCCCTTCGGGTCCCCACAGAACGATCAGGTCAAGGAGCACACATCTTCATTAAAATGATATCATCGAGGCCCTCCGGGTCGAGGGCCCAGCAAGAGAGCTTGGGGCTCAATGATTCAGGAACCGCCGAAATGAGTGCAGTATACCCTATAGCTCCTTGTCTGCCTGCTTGTCGTCTTCTTCTTTTTCTCCTTCTTGATCGTGTCTTCCTGCTCCTCCTCCTCCTTCTCTACTCTTGTCTTTCGCTTTTGTGTCTGTCTTTCTCTTCCTCCTCCTCTCTATGTCTCTGTCTCTCTTTGTCTCTGCCTCTCTGTGTGTCTCTCTCTATGTCTCTGTCTGTCTGTCTCTGTGTCTCTGTCTGTCTGTCTGTCTGACTGACTCTCTCTCTCCGCTTGTTTCTCTCTCTCTCTCTCTCTCTCTCTCTCTCTCTCTCTCTCTCTCTCTCTCTCTCACACACACACACACACACACACACACACACACACACACACACACACACACACACACACACACACACGTGTGTGTGTGTTTGTGTTCGCTTGCGCTCCTTCCTCCTCTCTCACTGTGTCTTCTTCTTTGTTTCCCTCTTTTTCCTCCTCCTGTCATCGTCCATCTTACATCCTCTGGTCCTGTTCTTGTTCTTCCCCCGTCCTACTCTTCCTTTTTCTTCTCTCTCATTTCTTCTCAAAACATAACTGAGGTGTAAAGGAAGCTTCTTTTACTTAATGTAAATGTGTTCTCAAATTAAAAGACTTGTTATAAAATGAGCGGCTCAAATCTCCACTTTTCCCCCTTCTCTTTTTGACGTCGAATCACATTAAAGAAAAAAGAAAATTCACACATGAACTGCCTACAGTGATGTCTATATTTTAATAGGTTAAAAAACTGCTAACTTGAAAACAAAAACAAACAAAACAAAAAAACACTTATAGCATGCAAACATCATTTTTAGCACCTAAAACTCAGTCGCATAAAACGTTGATTACAGCAAGACTCAAGGGTAATTCGCCCACGATAGCCCCCAGTAATAGACGTTTCGGTGGTAACACTGAAGGAGAAAACAACATAACACGGAGAAAATCCATCAGCCGACCGAGACACTGCTCTCTAAATCCCGGAGAACAATCGTTTAAGGTTCGCAGCTGCAGACGAATGGGCAACAAGCGGGCCACAATAAAGTTTATCTGTTATGAGTTAACAAAATTGGAGGTCGAATTCGAAAATTGGATCTCATCGATCGACGGTATTCCTTGGAGGGCACGCTTGAAGAATTGCCCCTCGTATCAGCCGATTGCATCAGTGTCTTGCCATTCACGTGTAAAATCCTAAACGATTCTCGTGATGTACGGAAATTACCTTTCGTGCGCCAGTGGAAATGAATTTGTCATCCGGGGTCCTCCGCTGGCAAGGGAGGTCACTCTATGAAGCGCCGTCAAGACTGATGGATAAAGTAGAATGATGGTTTTGCTCTGTGTTCAACCGGCCATAGATTAATAAATAAGTATGTCTCAAACTAATAACAAATAAATATATCAGTATGCAAAGAAATTAATTTGTGAATAAACTAATATAATAGCATGCAGATAAATGAATTGGTAAGTAAAGAAATAAACTAACGAAAGAACAAAGTAATTAATGAAAAATCATAAATACATGAATTAATAAACTAATGGTGTTAATAATGAGGTGTAAAAACAAGGAACAGTGACATGTAGCTGGATCTCGATTGGTTATAGTGGTCTAAATTAAAACTGTGAATGCAGACAACAAATAAGAACTATTCTATGGCGGCTTATTGTTGTGCAATGACATAATTGGTAATTATGCGGAGATGATTGGTCGTGTGCAGATAATTGGTAACTATGTGCATATAATTATTAGTTATAAGTCTTTCGTGTTGCTTCCAACGGTTTACTTGCGTCAAAAGTACATAATTACAATTATGTCCACGTAATTATTATTTTGAAACGGCGTAAGTGCGCATGTGCGGGCTTGTCAGCACTTCCTTTTCCTTCTTTTTAAAAATATATTATTACAATGGCGGTTAAAGAATGAAGGAGGGGGGTCGGGGGGGAGGGGGGGTCCCTTTCAAAACATCATACACTTTGAGGGGGGGCGGGGCGGGGTGGTGGTGGGGGTGGGGGTGGTGGGGCTTTCAAAACATCATACACTTAGCCTACCCATGCTTTCAGTTTTCGAAAATTGGTGCACCGCTACACTGTCGGAGGGAATATGATTCCTGCGCAGAAAGTCATTCTCGTGAAATCAAACCGTCTGTCCATTGCGCATTCGTTGTCAGTGATGATGACTTATTGTGTGCTTTTGACGCTGGTAACCATTGGGCGAACCATGGACGAGATTTTAACATAAATACTAATTACCTGAACATAATTAATATTAGTCTCTACATAGTAAATACGCCTTTTGAAACTCAGTTCCAACCGCTTACTAGCATCAAAAGCAGAAAATTAGTAATTATGTGCACGAAAGGCTGATATTTACCAATTATATTCACATAATTAAGTACCAATACACACACACACACACACACACACCCACACACACACCACCCCAACACACACACACACACACACAACACACACACACACACCCCCACACACAAAAACACACACACACACACACCCCCACACACACGGGGAAAACACACACACACAACACACACACACACACACACACACACACACACACACACACACACATAAACACACACACCACACACACACACACATACACCCCACACACCCCACACACACACAAAACCACACACACACCACCAAAACACACACACACACCACAACAGGCACTCCACACACACACAACACAAAAACACACACACACAACCCCAACACCCCACACACACACACACAC
>JABMCL010003156.1:255000-257500 GCA_018857735.1 Alviniconcha marisindica | reverse complement strand
TGAGGGGGAGACGTGGGTACCGTGGGACTGTTGACGTCCAGCCCGGGGTTCTGCTTCTTCCACTTGGTGCGGCGGTTCTGGAACCAGATCTTCACCTGCGTCTCCGTAAGGCTGAGCGACAGCGCCAGGTTGAGCCGCTCGCACACGGACAGGTAGCGGGTGGTCTTGAACTTGTTCTCCAGGGCCACCAGCTGCTCGTACGTGAACGCCGTCCTGGCCCGTCGCGGCTTCCCAACTCCACGGCTCCCTCCGTCCCCTCCGGCTTCGCCGCCGGCGTCGCTGGAAGAGTTGGCGGCGGAAGTGGTGGTGCTGGTGGTGGTGGCGTGGGCGTTGCCGTTGTGGTCCAGTCGCTGTCGCTTGGAGGAGGGATCTTGGTCGTTGTCAGACAGGATGTCAACTTCGTCCTCTGGGCTAGGATCTGGGTCAGATGTTACATCTAGGTCTTCTTCGTCGTCGTCGTCGTCGACGTCGTCGTCTAGCTCCTCATCATCTGCGTGATAATAGACAAGACAGATTGTTTATTGCATGTTTGGCCCGGCAGAAGGCAAATTCTGGCACACCAACAGTCAATAAAGTTTACATGCATTATATTGATTTTGCATTTTGTCATTACACACACACGAGAGGGAAGAATGTTGTCGCTGAAAGGCAGAGGAGGATTTTTTCCCCCCCAGTACTGACACAATTTTGTTATTACAGGCACAACAGACAGGGGGAATTTTTGTCATGACAAACAGAAGGGAAAGAGGACTTTGTCGTTACTGACACTAGAGACAGAGGATATTTTGTCATTACAGGCACAAGAGAGAGGAAAACAAATGTCGTTACAGACAAAAGAGACAGAGAGAAATTTGTCATTACAGATAGAAGAGACAGAGTGAATATTGTCAATACAGACACAACAAATGGCAAACTGAGAGGGAATTTTGTCATTACAGATACAGGACTGAGACAGAGGGAATTTTGTCATTACAGACACAAGAGACAGGTGGAATTTTGTCATTACAAACAAAGGAGACAGGGATATTTATTTTTATCACAGACACCAGCGACAGAGAGAATTTTGTCATTACAGAGACAAGAGACAGATAGATTTATTTTCATTACAGACACAAGAAACAGAGGTAATTGTGCCATTACAGACACAAGCAATAGATTTTTTTCATTACAGACACAAGAGACAGAGATAAATTTGTCACAACACACAAAGGAGATAAAGTGATTTTTTTTTTTTAAATTACAGACACAGGAAACAAAGGGACCTTTTCAATACAGACACAAGGGACAGTGGGAATTCGCAATCACAGACTCGAGTACCGTAAATTCGAGTACCACCCCGCCCCCTTGCAGTAGGTTCCAGTGAAAAATACCGAGTGCTTGTTGTGTTGAAAAAGACAGGAAAAATCCATTCTGTTGTTGGGTTGAGGATTAGTATAATACAAAAATAAAATCCTAGTACATCAGTGTGACAAAGCTGAAACTGTTCCCATTCATCAGAAAGAAGCGACAAAAATACGTGATTTTTGTTTCTTTGATGATGATGATGATGATGATGATGATGATGATGATGATGATGATGACTACATTGAGTAAAAACAAAATCAACTAGCAGCCAAAAACGTGTCAGACGAGTAATATGGCACCGGAAGAAGAGATGGTGATTTTTGCCACTACGTCAGCTTTTCCTTTTGGGCAAGGTCGAGTTGCATTATTCTGATGTCAAGAAATATTTCTCTCGCAATGCATATGAGTATTACTTGTGTTTGTATAATTCATTGTCTCCAATGGGAAATTTTCCACCGAAAAAAATACAGTGACTTTGCGCGAAGAACAAAAAAGCAAAGTTGAAAGAAAAAAAAATCACTCATAAAACCACTCATTGCCCAGTTAGACAAAAAAAAAAAAAAAGATATAATAGTATCAAGAAAAAAATATGTTTCAATCCGATTAAACGACTTTTGGGGGTGATTGGTTTATTTCTATTATATATAATTGATATTCAAGTGATTGAACGATTTGGGGTAGGAGTGGGGGTGGGGTGTGTGTGTGTGTGGGGGGGGGGGGGGGGCGGTCGTCACTGATAAAAAATAAAAAATAAAAAGTTGGCATGAAATTCCCAAATTTTCGGCGACTGCCTTCGTCGGGGGGCTGTTTTATATATAAATAATTCATAATCCCTATAATTCCGGTCGTCGTGATGTGACCCTGTGCTATCAACACGAAGTTAAATCCTGTTACTCTTCGCCTATTGCTTTAGTCAGGCGAATCACGCCACGTGACACCAAATTCCCCTCGCTGGCAACAGATTCAAAATAACAGTATTCCGGTGATATTTTATGCTATTGTTAAGCACACTGTGCTGATGGCAGCCTATGTTAGTGTTAATCACACGTACTATTCTGATGGCAATTTTATTTATTTATCAACGATACCATTATTGTCATTGATTTGAAGAAAAAAAATATCCCAATGATAATTAGTGTTAATATCGGTCACAAAA
>JABMCL010003156.1:232500-237500 GCA_018857735.1 Alviniconcha marisindica | reverse complement strand
TCACCCACCCACCCAAAAGAGAGAGAGAGAGAGAGAGAGAGAGAGAGAGAGAGAGAGAGAGAGAGAGAGAGAGAACAGCAACAAGAAACGATGCCTCTCCAAACACACCGCAGACACCCCTCCCGAAACATCACAGACACCCCTCCTCACCACAGACACCCCTCCTCACCACAGACACCCCTCCGGAGACACCACATCCACGCCCCCTTTTCAAACCCTCGAGAAACACCACTCTCACTTTGGAGATACCCCTTCCCAAAAACTCCAGAAATGCCCCTCCCCAAACTTTCTAAATACGCCCACCCCAAAACACTTCAGAAATACCCTTCCCCAAACACCCCAGAATGTCCCCCCCACCCCCACCCGCCGCCTCCTCCCACTCTCCCCGCCCCGTTTCTTCTACCCCCTCACCCTCCCCCACCCCCTCCCCCACCCCACCCCCTCCCTTGTACTCAAAATCCTTGAAAAACTCAAGACCTCTCTCGAACCCCCCACCCAACACCCCTTCTTCTTCAGCGTGGACTCATCGATCCTCTGCGCCTCCTTCGATCCGATGGCGGCACAAGCGAGCTCATTATAAGCCTTTTCTCTCAAGGAGGGGGAATTTTACGTCGATTGATTTCTCTAAGTGACCATTAGCCTCCTCGGCCCGCGACAATTTTCGCGCCAAGTCACACAGCGCTCGTCTGCCAGGCATGAAATCGATTTGGGGGGGAAATTGTGATATAATGAGATCCATTAAGCAGATATCGACTGGAGGAGTTATCATTTGGGGGGCTCTATTATGGCCCCCGCTACAATGCTCGGACGCGCGCGACGCCCAAGCGTTTCCTTTCAAACAACTTCTAGTGGCCAGCCGGGCGGAAGCCGATTCAGCCTCCACGCGCAAACTGGAATCCCTCCGCCTCTTCCGCACCACAACCTCCGACCAATTGATCCTTCCGCGGACAAACCGGTCAGGATAAATCAAACTGGAGGAGGGCACTGCGGCATGGAAATAGGCCCCAATGACGGAGCGGCTCGAGAGAAAATCTAAACATTTAAAGCGCAAAACATTCGTCAGAATGGCGTCTTTGGTTCTGAAGGGTCACTCTCTCGTGCCGGGGCGGCGGAGACGTTGAATCCCGGCCTAATGAAATATCGCCTCGTTATGTAAGGATGGGAAATCGAAATGTGAGCATCTTGAAGAGATCTTCAGTTGATCTCTCTCTGCGGAAAATTGCTTCTTGCAGATGGTGTGGGCAAAGGCCTATTATCGCGAGGTCCCATCGGCCAAACTACTCAATTATTGCCAACGTGAGGCGCTGGGAGGAGGGTGGAGGGAGGTGGGGGCGGGGACGACCGGCCAGACTTGTCCCCCCTCGGAGGAGGTCGTTTAAAGTTAATTACAAAGATGCTATCCGCACTGGCTCCGCTAGAGGTCGCACTACCGTTGGCCTCGCTCTGGTCGGAAGCTGCGGAAGCAAACGTCCCTATTAACGCTTGTGCGAGTTGATAATGTCTCCATTTAAAACTGGCCTGCTCTCATCCCAATTTGTTCCACCCCTAGGCGCCTGCCTCGATACCATTAGAGATATCGTGTGTTAATCTCGCTCCTCGGTGCTCCAGCGCGCACCTTGCAGGGACGATGGTGCCAGATAGGGCCTTGATGGATAGGGGGAAGTGGAAGGAGAAAGTGACCCCTGTCTTAGCAGGGCACCAGTGCAGCAATTGACTCACGTCCTTACCGCAAGTTTCAATTGTCTCCCAATGAAGATCCTGTTAGCGAGAAGATGATGAATATTGAGCTGGCGATGCGGGCTGAACAGTTGTCGTGGGTAGAGATCGATGCTAATCACTGCAACGCTTTGGTCCTCCAGCCGATCGCCTGTGTCATGGAAGTCTGGGCTTCCACTTGTTTCAGAAGAAAAAAAAGTAGTAGTAGTAGTAGTAGTAGTAGTAGCAGCAGCAGCAGCAACAGCAGAAGCAGCAGCTGTAGTAGTAGTAGTAACCAGTTAGTTAATTGCATGGTATGTAAAACGACAGCACAGTGATATCTCTGCTCTCACTGCGAAATTGACGTTCAAATCTCGAATCGGATTCGTGATAAACACACGAAGGCTCAGAACAGATGGGCTGCGCTGTTTAATTTTCATCATCGGAAATGATAAACTACATATTATTTTTTAGTTCACCGAATCACACATATATATGTATGCTCCTCGGAGGCTGACCAGCAATGCGACCGAGTTGGACCAGCCGAAGATTGAAGTGTTGAGGAGCTCGAAACATTACACGTGGGAAGCCAACAACGTCACACCATACACTGTCTAGAGGCGCAGAGAAAGTGTTGAGGAGCTCGAAACACTACCCGCGGGAAGCGAACGACTTTACGCCATCGACTGTCTGGGCGTGCAAAGAAAGGCAACTGTCCGCGATCTCCCTTCAAATGAATCGACAAGAGCTGTCTATGTTGAGCCAGATGATGATCGCGTTGTTACAAAGGCAGCCTTGTGAAAACACAGTTTTATCTGAACAGCCAATTATAACTCATATCGGATCATCAGAATGGTTGCATTTAAATATGTACTCAACTGAACCTTTGAAGAAAAAAAAGAAAACAATCTTACAGTGCTGATAAATGAAAGTCTGCAATGAAATACCACCCACACACAAAAAATAAAAGCGGTCCGTATTTCCTACTAAACTGACACTCCACGAAGCAAGGGTAAGGCGAAATGGCGATAGCTTGGTTTGGAAATGTCATCAGGCGAGGTATAAATGGATAGAAATCGGGCCCATCGCTGAATATATCTGGCAGAAATGTCTGGCAGGGCGCATAATATTGACAGGCGATGGGAAATGACGCGGGACACATTAGATCTCATTGCTCGACGCCACTCGGGGCCTGCATTGGCAGCCGCCATCAGGCACGCTCGTCAGCGCTTCACGGTTTACGTTTGACGCCTTCCTCTAAACGTACCTCCTGCTTGCCCGGGATGAAGCAAGTCGTTTTTCACCTGCAGGAATTGAACTCCACCCCGCTCCTCATCAAACTCCCACTCCCTCGGCCCCCTCCGCCCCGCACCCACCCGTGCCTGCTCCGGCACCCTCCCCAAGCGGCCACCATCCTCTCAGACTTTCTTCGGGTCGTTCCGCGTTCCCTCCTGCTGTCAGGGTTGAGTCGTGCACGTGAAGCTCGTGGAGGGTGTGTTGCACGTGCGGTGGCGCTGATGGGACGTCGTGTTGTCAGGGGCCAAACAGACCTTGTGTAAGTGTATAATTCGAGTCAGATAATGCAACGTCGCACATTTTGGACGTCTATAAAATTTAGTGGCCCCATCGTCCAAATTTTCAACGCTTGCCGATAATGTGCACGTTTTTTTTCTGTAGCCAACCATTATAAAGTTGTTGTTTTTAACCTTTCCAGTGTTTTCATCATCTGTGTGTGTGTGGGGGTGGGGGGGTGGGGGGGAGGGCGTGCGTGCGAGCATGCATGCGCGCGCGCGTGTGTGTGTGTGTGTGTGTGTGTGTGTGTAGGGGGTGCGCGCGTGCGTGTGTGTGTGTGTGTGTGTGTGTTTGTGAACGCAGGCAGTCGACTTTGTTCCAGACTTTCTGCCACTCACTTATCCAGGGAACAGCTAGGCCAGTGTCAGACGGCTTGGGCTGTAGTTTGACCCCAGTTTTGTGGCGTTTGTCTTACGGTGACTCGCCCTCACGCTGCAAGTCAGTGATGACTTCTAGCCACGCTACTGCTCTCTCTGACTGATCAGCAAGCACCTGTCGAGACACATACCTCCAGAGACAAGCCCGCGAGCTGCCCACGTGCCATCGTATTGTAAACACTGCACGCGCAGAAGCCGTTTCCCAAAAACAATGATCAAACGCCTTCGGTTTGTAGTCAAAATCCAGTTCCAAGCGTGAGTTCAAGCACACGTCATAGCTGTTCACTTCGCTTGTCTAATAGGGCGGGGGTTATCTGGCTAAAAGCGAAAGACGGCTTGCCAATCGGCTAAGGGGGAATTAATTCAGACTGTCGCCCCTTACCTGGGTAAGGTTACTTGCTGCAGGTACAAGAGTTCGTTCCGTTTTGGGATGTTTAACGCCCAGCCCCGTCCGTCAGTCGTGAAGGATCACATCGCAACAGGCAGCTATATATTATGAGCAGCAAAAGGCCAGCCTTGTCATTTTGAACTTAAAGTGCAGGCACTGTTCAATGCTTACCTATTGCCGCTTATTGTGGGGATTACCTGTCCATTATGCCAAAGCAGCCGAAGAAATTTACAGTTCTTCGGTTTCTAATTGCACGTGCATACTGTCTCAATCTGTATCAGTCTCTCTCTGTCTGTCTGTCTCTGCCTCTTTCTCTCTCTCACACCCTCTCTCTCTCTCTCTCTCTCTGCTTCTCTCTGTCTCTGTCTGTCTGTCTGTCTGTCTGTCTCTCTCTGTGCCTCTCTCTGTCTGTCTCTGTCTCTGTCTGTCTGTCTGTCTGTCTGTCTGTCTGTCTGTCTGTCTTCTGTCTCTCTCTCTCTCTCTCTCCCTCTTCTCTCTCCTCTCCTCTCTCCTCTCTCTCTCTTTCCGTAGAAAACGCTGAGCCTGGATCAACGCTGCGCGAAACACGAGTCAATGAAAATAACTAAAATGATAATAAAGAATTTAACTGTGTCATAAAAAAAATATATACTGCGCCTCTCCCCAACATGAGAATAAAAACTATTCCGTCACATCACCTGTGACACACACACACACACACACACACACACACACAACACACACACACACACACACACACACAACAACAACACACACACACACACACACACACACACACACACACACACCCCACACCACAGAAACACACACACACACACCACACACACACACACACACACACACACGACATACACCACACGACACAACACACACACACACAACACACAGTGACAAATGAGAGGTGAAAGAGACACAGAGAGAGAGAGAGGGAGAGTGAGGGAGAGAAGGGAAAAAGATACATATATCTT
>JABMCL010003156.1:220000-222500 GCA_018857735.1 Alviniconcha marisindica | reverse complement strand
CGGAGGGGGGCACCGGGAGGGTGTGAGTGGAGCCGTGAAGCGGTCATTAGGCCCGTTAAGATGCTTAATTAGCGATGAGAACGAGGAGCTGTTGACAGGAGGGCGAAGGGGAGGAGGAAGGAGGGGGGGGTTGGGGGGGGGCAAAAGGGGGGGGGCGTGGTTTTGTAGAAGAAAGGAGGGGTGTGGTGTGTGTGTTTTTGTGGGGATAGCGAGGGCAGAACGAGGGTGGGGGAGGGGGTGGTGGTGTGTGGGGTGAGGTTGAGAGAGAGGAGGAGGGGTGGGTGTGGTGTGTGGTGTGAGAGAGAGAGAGAGAGAGAGGGTGTGTGTGTGTGTGTGTGTGTGTGTGTGTGTGTGTGTGTGTGTGATGAGAGAGAGAGAGAGAGAGAGAGAGAGAGAGAGAGGGGTGTGGTGTGTGTGTGTGTGTGTGGTGTGTGTGAGAGAGAGAGAGAGAGAGAGAGAGAGAGTGTGTGTGTGTGTGTGTGTGGTGTGTGTGTGTGTGGTGTGGAGAGAGAGAGGGAGAGAAGAGAGAGAGAGGGAGGGAGATGTGTGTGTGTGTGTGTAGTGGGAGAGGGTGGTGGAGAGAGAGTGGTGTGTGTGTGTGTGGTGAGTGTGTGGTGAGAGAGAGAGAGAGGGGGGAGGAGGCGGTTGATAAAGATCAAGAGAGTGGAACATGTGGCTCGATGAAAGCAAACGCCTCCTTGATACTGAGGGTAGAGATAAATCCGCCCTGCGTTGTCTGGTGACTTCAGATGAGGCGGAGGTGGTGGGTGGGTGGTAGGTAATGCGGCCGGGGAGGGGAGGGGAGGAGGGAGAGGAGACGTGATTGACTGATTGATTGATTTATCATTTTTAACGCCCCGTCAACTGCGAGGATCATATCAGTGTCAAACTCAACACATTAAACAATAAGTAGCCTACGGGTCTGATCATGCTCCACACACCACGCTGCAATATTTTGTTGTTGTTGTTCTTTGCAGTCCAGTATTGTAAGATAAAAACGACGCTGACTGAAACGGAGAGGCAGCAGTTAGAGAGACGGATACCCCTGACAGTGGTTGAAGTGTGCAACGCTGACATAAACGCTGCCATTCGGACACACACCAGTCTTTAAAGAGATAACCTTTCGTAGCTCTGGGTTAGAAGTCGAAAGAGGGAGACTCTAATTTCTGCACCCTCCAGTTGTTGCAACGTGCAGCTCCATATTCTGATATGTATCAATCTTTAAAGAGATAACCTTCGGTAGCTCTGAGTTCTCGAAAGACGGGTACTTTAATTTTTGCACCCTCCAGTGGTTGAAGCGTGCAGCTCCATATTCTGATATGTATCAATCTTTAAAGAAATAACCTTCGGTAGCTCCGAGTTCTCGAAAGACGGGTACTTTAATTTCTGCACCCTCCAGTGGTTGAAGCGTTCAACTCTATATTCTGACGTACACCAGTCTTTAAAGGAATAACCTTTGGTAACTCTGAGTTCTCGAAAGAGGGGAACTTTAATTTTTGCATCTGCGCGCCAGTGGTTGAAGCGAACAACGCTGTATTCTGACATACACCAGTCTTTAGGGAGACAAACATTGGTAATAGGTAGCTTTGAGTTCTCGAAAGACGGGTACTTTAATTTCTGCACCCTCCAGTGGTTGAAGCGAACAACGCTGTATTCTGACACACACCAGTCTTTAAAGAGACAAACATTGGTAATGGTAGCCCTGAGTTCTCGAAAGACGGGTACTTTAATTTCTGTAGCCATCAATCGATATTTCTTTATTGCAACGTGTCAAGTAAAAACATACACACACATGGAATGAGGCATGGTGCTGAGAACATCCACTGAAATTATACACACATTCGCAATGACTTAACAGGTTAACAGTGTACATACTACGATATTAAGCTCGACAATAAATAAATAAACGCACAATCACAGTAACCGCTTTATGTTTCACAAATAACAGAGTAAAATACCATTTCGTAAAAGGCGAAAAAAGGATAAGGACAACATCAACAAGAGACAGACAGACAGACAGAGACAGAGATTGAAGGGGCGGGGGCGAGGGGGGGGGCGGGGGGGGGGGGGGAAGAAGAGTCCAAGAAACGCCGAAAAGTTGTGTGTGCGTGTGCGTGTGTGTGTGTGTGTGTGTGTGTGTGTGTGTATGTGTGTGTGTGTGTGTGTGTGTGTGTGTGTGTGTGTGTGTGTGTGTGCATTAATGTTACGTAAATTGTTTTGGTAGGACTGTCTTCTACGTGTGTATAGAATATTTTATTTGGGTTAATATGTACGATGTGAGCGCTCAGGGAGTGTGTGTGTGTGTGTGTGTGTGTGTGTGTGTGTGTGTGTGGGTGTGTGTGTGTGTGTGTGTGTGTGTGTGTGGGTGTGTGTGTGTGTGTGTGTGTGTGTGTGTGTGTGTGTGTGTGTGTGTGTGTGTGTGTGTGTGTGTGTGTGTGTGTGTGTGTGTGTGTGTGTGTGTGTGTGTGTGATGTGACTTCAACTTTAAAGTAAGCTAAAC
>JABMCL010003156.1:205000-212500 GCA_018857735.1 Alviniconcha marisindica | reverse complement strand
TTTTCTGATTTTCCGGCAGTGACGCCATTGCTGTCGGCGTGCGTTGCGTGAGAAAATGTGTCGACGAGCGCGAGCTTTCTTGTCAGTGACCTGATCTTCAGCAATGCCCAGTCAGCAGCCAGGGTCATAATTATGGAGGCGAATCACCAGTCATCCAATCACAAGCCACAGCCTAATTCACTGCTCTTGACACACGACAATTCTATGTTAAAAGGTCATAAATTATGGAGGCAAAACACGTGAGCCGGTTTGGCCTAGCGGTAAGGCGTTAGGCTGGTAAGCGGAAGAACCTCGGTTCGATACCGCTTCGGCTCTCCTTTCTCTTCAAAAAGGTTGTGGTTTGTGGACAGTCTAATTGTGACTTTGTCCATCACTTCCTACTGAAACATTAAAATGGCTCTCATCGCTGCCCATCTTAATGCAGGAATCATTCTGGTGGTGACAGTGTAGCGACAGGTATATAATCTCCTTCTTCCCCCACCTCCATACCCCCTTTCCCCCCTTCTCCCCGTCCCTAATAAGCCTTATGGTTTCTGTGGACGTTAAGCACCATGTTTACTTACTTACTGAGGCAAAACACCAATCACAAGCAACAGTCTGATTCACTGCTCTTGACACACGACAGTTTATTTAACCGTGGTTTAAACAAAATGTATTCATTCATCGTAATCATAAGCTTAACAAATAAATACAGGAAACACAAAAGCAGCATGCATTAAACAATTCTATCTTTAAAGATCATAAGTATGGAGGCGAAACATCAGTCATCCAATCACAAGCAACAGTCTAATTCACTGCTCTTGACACACGACAATTCTATGTCTAAAGGTCATATGGAGTCCAAAACACCAGTCATCCAGTCTGATTCACTGCTCTTGACACACGACAATTATATGTTTAAAGGTTATAATTATGGAGGCGAAACACCAGTCATCCAATCACAAGCAACATTCTGATTCACTGCTCTTGACACACGACAATTCTATGTTTAAAGGTCATAATTATGGAGGCGAAACACCAGTCATCCATCTGATTCACTGCTCTTGACACACAATTCTATGTTTAAAGGTCATAATCATGGAGGCGAAACACCAGTCATCCAATCACAAGCATCATTCTGATTCACTGCTCGTGACACACAATTCTCTGTTTAAAGGTCATAATCATGGAGGCGAAACACCAGTCATCCAATCACAAGCAACATTCTGATTCACTGCTCGTGACACACAATTCTATGTTTAAAGGTCATTATCATGGAAGCGAAACACCAGTCATCCAATCACAAGCCACAGTCTGGTTCACTGCTCTTGACACACGACAATTCTATGTTTAAAGGGACTAAGGAAAACGAGGTTGAATGAACCAGGAAACCAGACACTGGCCAAGAAAGGCGGAATTCGTGGCAGTATACGGTCGAAGCGTTTAAACCGTACAAAAGTGAACCTTTGATAGCTCCGTTGTGTGTATGTGTGGTGTGTGTGTGTGTGTGTGTGTGTGTGTGTGTGTGTGTGTGTGTGTGTGTGCGCGCGCGCGCGCGCGCGTTTCTTCGCTAAAAACAACAACAAGTTATTACATAGCTCACTCGTTGTCTGATCGCAAGGACAGTCCGCTCTGCTAGGAGGACTTGATCGAGCTGTCTGTCCTCTCCAGTTTCTGCCGAGGGTCGCAGAGCTCGGTCAGGAAGGGCGGGGGGTTAGGACGGGCGGGGGGGGCGGGGGGAGGGGGGGAGGTCATTGGCCAATGCAGAGTCTTCCTTGACACATTGTAGCTAGAACATCCTATACTTAAAACTCGGAATCCGACAAGGAGGGGGGGGGGGATTGGCCAAGCAGAGTCTTCCTCAACACATTGTAGCTAGAACATCCTATACTTAAAACTCGGAATCCGACAAGCAGCGTTTTCAGAAACCAGAAATAAGGCAACCCGGGGTTCTGACAATGGCTTAATTGTTCGTTTGTTTGTCTGAGTGTTGTTGAGTTCACGTGACATCTTTCGAGTGCTAATTAATTAATTAACTCCATTTGTTAGCTGATTAAACCGAACTGAGCTGAACGGAAAACAAGTCTGCTCCCGGAGGAGGCAAGAGCAGTAAAAATGGTCGATCAACCCCTTAACAAATTGTAAGCATACCTCATTCACCCAACCGTGAAACGCTGCACAAACAAGCAGCGACGGCTCGAAACGACTTGACCAAAATCACGACAGGTAACTAACCATGCGTGAGAGAGGTAAACGGGTGTTGAGGCTGATCTGTTTGTATCCCAAACTGAGGCCGCTGGGGTCCATGGTTAAATGGACCTCGCTTTCATTAGGGAATACAACTGCTGCTGATAGCATCTTGAGCTCGTTGGGTGTACTGACAAATGAAAGGACTGGAATGCTGCTATCTGCATTCTGTCTGAAAATGCGAAACACGCGTTTATATTTGTCCGTCTCTGATACCATAGTTCCTCCTTAGTGTTAGAAAAAAAAAGAAGAAAAAAAAAAAAAAAAGAAGAAAAGAACAGACCAAAGACGCAGTGGGGTTTTTTCTCTGTTCGTTTTTTTTTTTTCTTCTTCTTCTTTCTCTCTTCTCTCTTCTCTCTCTCTCTCCACAACCCCCTCAACCGGAGAAAAAGGAAAGGGAGAGGAAAGGCAGGCCAAAACCAAGGGGGGAAAAACCGGCGCGGAAAAACAGATTGGGGAGAGAGACAGAGACAGACAGACAGAGACAGACAGACAGAGACAGAGACAGACAGACAGATTGAGACACGGGAAAAGAGACAAGACAGAGACAGACAGAGAGAAATAGCCATGTAGGAAGAGCCCTCGCCGGCGCTCAGTCAGTCAGGCGGTCCAATACGTCCTGTCAAGCTTGCGGAAGGCAGCGAACGCCTTTTCTCTTCACACACCTCTTGTTTTCTTTCCTCCCGCAATACCTCAACCCTCAGTCGCAAGAACCGCGGCAATTCAATCAGAGTAAAGAAGCTTGAAGAATTGGATTGAGATCCAGCCCCGACCGCTTCGCCCGTCCATGGTCACACGCCAAGCGATGAGGAGGCGAGTCGCACGAGCACAATGGTCTCCACTTGCCGTCCGCACCAGCACACAGTCCTCGTGAATAGGCTTCCCCGCTTAATACCAATTTATCTAATCTTGTCGCTAGCCGACCCGAAGGGGACCACATCAAATGAAATCTATCAGCCCCCAAACGCACTTTAATTATGGAATAAATCTTCGATTGAGGCGCTAATAGCCCCCCATCTAATCTTTCCGGCTACAAATTGAATGTTTTAAATCTTGTTGGGGAAGGTGCTTAATCGGGTTGGCGGCTGCCCCGATTTCAATTTCTCATTTGGTCGACACCGGGTATAAAACAGTATTTAATTAGCCGTCTCTAGTTTCTTCGCACGACCCCGCAGCACATTTTCTGCCTGCGCTGCCAGCTCCTCAGGCGCTTCTGCTGCTGCTGCTGCTGCTGTTCTTGTTCCTAAGACGTGTGTCTAGAACTAGAAATGGGTGCTGATTGCTTCAGCCCCTCCCCCCCCCCCACCTCCTCCTCCTCTACCTCCCCCCTCCCCCTCCCCCTTCCACTCCCCATCATCACACAGGCCAAAGAGTCTTTGGCACCAAATATTTAAGCCTCTGCTTTTCTCACTCGCATTCCGTCATCCTTCTGGCCTTCTCGCCTCTCTTCTTCGGGCGGCGATTTCCATTTTAATGAAATTGTGATCGCTCTAATCGCCTCCGCAACCCGCTCTCAGCCTTGTCACCCAGTCGGACTGGGAGCCAGTCTTGGCCCGGAAAACGTCCCGGGGAAATTGAAATAAAACTATTACCTGGCTATAAGTTAGCGACGGCGTTCATTTGCCCACCCTCTCCCTAATTTCGCGACCTAATCCGCCACGGGAACGCCATTGCGGCAGCGGAGGAGCTGGGACCGGCCGCATTATCCGCCCCATCCAATGGCCGCCAGCGTCGCGCGCGCTAAATCCCGCCAAAGTCCCCTATCATGGCTGACGGAAGCGGCAAGCACGATGGGAAATTATAGGAATTGAAATAAACGAGCGGGAGAAGAATGGGACTGGTGGCGAGGCTATGTCGAGGGAGGAGGGTGCACAGCCTGGACCCGGGGAGAGAGGGCGGCGAGAGGGAATTTCTCTGTGCCCGCGACTGCCCTCCACGGTCGTAATTGGTGTCGTGGAAGACAAAGCGAGAGATAAACGCGGGGTGCCAGGCAACGCTAAAAGGTTTATTAAGTAAGACGTAATTGGCTCTTTCTTCGCCCTGATTCATTTCTTTCGGATCTTTTTTCGCCCCCAGCACGTCCGATGTTCCTAAAGCATATATAGAGGGGCTGAAGGACCTTCCCCCCCCCCTCCCCCCCCCCCCACCCCCCCAAAAAAAGGTGAATCAGAGGAAAACTAGATATAGCTGTGCTGCTGAATTGCATGATCGCGCCTTGCGAAGGAAAAGGACGTGGATAGCTCTAGGCGAGAAAAGGGTGGTGTGTGTCGTCCGTTTCTTTTGAAGCCCCGATTTCAAAGCCTTGAAACATCCGCCTCGTGTTCCCGACCATACCAACCATTATCATCACCACTCTAATTTGTAATGCGGCTAGAATTTACCAACATTGAATGTCAGAAATTCAACATTTCAAAATTAATTCACACATCATAAACGTTGTGTCTAATGCTTATTCAGTTGCCCGCAGAAAGCTTTGATGTCTATTGAGGCGGTGGCTCTGCGCCCAGTTAGTCCGGTGCAGCAGTCACGTACAGGTTCTACGCCAAAAGCAGAGAAAGGGAGAATGGGAGAAGCGAAAAAAGCTTGATTTTGATCAGTTTCCTGTGGCAACCCTGATCAGTTAACCCTGATCAGTTTCTTGGGGCAACCCTGATCAGTTAACCCTGATCAGTTTCTTGGGGCAACTCTGATCAGTTAACCCTGATCAGTTTTCTAGGGGCAACCCTGATCAGCCCTGGGCCAGTTAGTCCGGGAGCAGTCACGTACAGGTTACGCCCAGAGCAAAAAGAATGGGGCAGCGAAAAGTTGATTTTGATCAGTTTCCTGTGGCAACCCTGATCAGTTAACCCTGATCAGTTTCTTGGGGCAACTCTGATCAGTTAACCCTGATCAGTTTCTTGGGACAACCCTGATCAGTTAACCCTGATCAGTTTTCTAGGGGCAACCCTGATCAGAGTTCTGTTCATTTTCCTGGGCAACCCTGATCAGAGTTCTGTTCATTTTCCTGGGCAACCCTGATCAGTTTTATAGGGCAACCCTGATCAGTTTTTTGGGACAACCCTGATCAGTTAACTCCGATCAGTTTTCTGGGGCAACCCTGATCAGTTAACCCTGATCAGTTTTCTGGGGCAACCCTGATCAGAGTTCTGTTCATTTTCCTGGGCAAGTCGTGTTCAGTTTCCTAGCCAGTCCTGTTCAATTTCCTGAGCCATCCCTTTTCAGTTGTCCAAGCCAGTCCTACAAAGGAGCCCTGACACGAAAACTGGAAGCCCTGCACAGTTTTCTAGTCCAGCCCTTTTCAACACACAAGGAGTTAATTAGCGCTCGAAATACGCAACACAAGCACAACAACAAAGACCTGAGTCGCCTACGGTAACTCTCACCTAGACCTGGCCTAAAAGGAAACTGGGAACCATTGGCGGGGGACATACCCACTGGTAATATAAAAATAAACTCCACCAGAGGTACATCCTCAGTCCTTTTCAGTTCATGGTACAGAACCTCTATGTGGCTGTGCAGTTTACTGGTGCAACAGCCGCGTGCAGGTTCTACACCAAAAGCAGATAAAGTGGGAATGGGTGCAGAGAGGAAAGCCGGATGCAGGTCTGCTGATGAAGAGACCCTGCTGCATAACACCCACGCCTAGGACCGACTCGAAAAGGACTATCCCATGAAAATGAACAGGACTGATCTAGAAAATTGAACAGGACTGACCCAGGAAAATGAACAGGAGTGTCCTAGAAAAATGAACAGGACTGACCTAGAAAATTGAACAGGACTGACCCAGGAAAATGAACAGGAGTGTCCTAGAAAAATGAACAAGACTGACCTAGAAAATTGAACAGGACTGACCCAGGAAAATGAACAGGAGTGTTCTAGAAAAATGAACCTAGATCTGCTGATGAAGAGGCCCTGCTGCATAACACCCACGCCTAGGACCGACTCGAACACGAACTGAAAAGGACTATCCCATGACAAAATGAACAGGACTGACCTAGAAAATTGAACAGGACTGACCCAGGAAAATGAACAGGAGTGTCCTAGAAAAATGAACAGGACTGACCTAGAAAATTGAACAGGACTGACCCAGGAAAATGAACAGGAGTGTCCTAGAAAAATGAACAGGACTGACCTAGAAAATTGAACAGGACTGACCCAGGAAAATGAACAGGAGTGTTCTAGAAAAATGAACAGGACTGACCTAGAAAATTGAACAGGACTGTCCCCTGAAAATGAACAAGAGTGTCCTAGAAAAATGAACAGGACTGACCTAGAAAATTGAACAGGACTGACCCAGGAAAATGAACAGCGCTGACCCAGAAGACTGTTGCCCCAAAATGAGCAACGACTTCACCCATTGTTGCCCAGGAAATCAAACAGGACTACTCTGTGGTCTACTAAATGACACCTATCTAAACGCAGACTCGCATAATTATGCTCATCATTCCAGACTGCTGGTCTTGCGGAGTCTTAGATTATGGGGTTTATTAGAGTGTTAAAATACACATAACTATGAAGAAGTTACCAACTACACATGTCAGGCATAATTATCTTCTAAAAGCAATGTATCAAAAGTACGGTAGTATCCCGTTTTGATAGCCGATCCCATTATGAAACGGAACAGACGATGAAGTAAAACAGACAAAAACTGCAATATTACAGCCTGAACACTAGTCGGAAACAAGTCAAGAAAAGCGGAATGAAAACGTCCGCCCGACTTTGCGGAGACTACAATTCCGCTAGACTAATACACGTGCATCATATCGCCCCGACAAGCCAATAATGTGCCCCGACTCAGGGCTCATTTCTTCCATCGAACTGAAGCCGCCTTTCGCATTATATCGCCATGGTTCCAATCGTTCTCATCAAGGGAGCTAATGCAGCGAATGAAGGAGTAGTTGTGGGCCCTTTGGGAAGTTGTCGAGCATAGCTCGTTTCGCTAAGTAATAGGTTGGCATTTCAGGGCTTTTTGGAGCCACTTCACGCGCCACTGTTTATGACAGGCAATTTCTGGCAAATATTGGGGAGGGAAGTTGTCAAGTCATTTGCGGATATTTATTTGATCACTGAGCGTATTTTTCTTTGATGACTGTGACGCCGTTTTGAAATGTGGGACACGGTGTGGGCCAAGTGCATGTGGTTAGAAAACTTTGAAAAATAATGAGCACTTGTATGACTTCCTAAATGTTACTTTGACTTTGATAATGGATAAAATGATGTAGGTGAAATGAATAAAATACGGTTAATGACATATATGAATATTTGCTTTTTGAA
>JABMCL010003156.1:197500-200000 GCA_018857735.1 Alviniconcha marisindica | reverse complement strand
AGTAGTAGGCGAAGAAAAATAAAGAAGAAGAAGAACAACAACAACAATAAAAACAACAACAACAACAACAACAACAACAAAACAATGAATATTTTAAATCCTTCATCTCTGAATGAGCCGAAAGCGCCGTGGGGCTACATATTTCTGCAATGGCTGTGCTGCTGCTTACTACAGTAACTGACAGAAGCAATTTATCCTTCTGTGATCGTATTAATAATTACTTAGACACTACCCAATCTTGCCGGCAAAAATCCGTACATGCTGGTTTTCACGAGGAAAAAGGCCAGGTTTTCCTATGGGGAATCTCTCATTCAGGAAAATGACGTATAATAATAATAATAATGATAATATGGCGCGCCGTTTCGTAAGAGGCCGGGACGTTTATAAAGACTTACAGATGCGAGCATCTCTCCCCTCTCTCCCCCCCCACACACACACATACTTTTCAGATCCGTAACACATAAAAGGCTGAAAAGAACTCTATTTATTAGGGCAAAACACAACATGCGAATTTTCGGGGTAATCCCCTTTATCACGCTACAAAATGACACTTAAACAACAGTTAAACGGGAAAAAATGATGAAAAATGAGATCGAGAGCCTTTCTCTTTTTGTCTTGTCCAATGCTTGGAAGAATGTCGGCATAACAATGACACGTAATAGGCCTAGGCAGTGTGATGTAATAAATATTATATGACGTAAAACTCAAATGATGGGAAAGAAGAGCGACAGAGAGAAATGGGAGGAGAGAGAGAGAGAGAGAGAGAGAGAGAGAGAGAGAGAGAGAGAGAGAGAGACAGAGAGAGACAGAGAGAGACAGAGACAGAGACAGAGACAGACAGACAGACAGACAGGCAGACAGGCAGAGGCAGAGAGAGACAGACAGACAGACAGACAGACAGAGGCACACAGAGAGAGAGACAGCTTTGGAATACGGATGAATGGCAATTTCTTTTTTTCTTTTTTCTTTTCTTTTTAAATACGTGACAATTAATAAACAATTGCGATACCCTGTATCAGTACTCCTCTTCTATTCCATTCTCGATCTTCATGGACACCTGCCTCCCAAAACGTCCACACCATAAGTACAAGACGAAAGGTCAGTGTTCGCGCCTTCTCTCCGTTTGGCTCTTCTGTCTGGAACACCAAAGACTGTTAGTGTAGGGTATTTATAGTTCTTGCTGACGCGACACATTAGTAACACTCGTTACTTTCCAGTCCGCTCTGAAAACGCATCCCTTCAAGCTGTATGAATCTGACAAACTCACTTCTGGTGTGTGTGTCGGTGTGTGTGGGTGGGGGGGGGGGGTGGGGGAGTGGGGGGGGGGGGAGGGGGCGGGTGAGGGGGTGGTTGGTGGTGGTGGTGGTGTGTGTGTAGCGTGCGTGCGTGCGTGTGTGTGTGTGTGTGTGTGTGTGTGTGTGTCGTTTTGTGCTGTGTGTGCATGGGGGGGGGGGAGGGAGTGTGTGGGTGTGTGTGTGTGTGTGTGTGTGTTGTGTGTGTGTGTTTGGTGTGTTTATGTGTGTGTTGTGTGTGTGTGTGTGTGTTGTGTGTGTGTGTGTGTGTGTGTGTGTGCGTGAGTGCTTGGTGTGTGTGTGAGTGTGTGTGTGAGCGCGAGCCAGCGCGCGCAGCTGGTTATAACACATATTTCAAAAGGTGTAAGAAAAATCCGGGATTTTATTGTGGTTGTTTAGCTTTTTAACTTGCCCTACATGCCGAAACAGTCACGTTTCAGCAGGAGCGCGATGATGGATTGGAAGAGAGACAAGTTTGGGGGACCTCTGACACACAACTAATTTTGCCTCACTGAAGCGGATCTCGCTAATGAGGGAGCCGCTGCAGTCGGCGTGCAGCCAACAGGCACGGGACTCCCGTCGCAAACCGAGCGGAACGTGTTTATAAGACAACATCCGTTTGACAACACAAATTGCATGAGGGGTACAGTAGTAGCGAAGCTAATGTATAAATCCCCCTCTCTCCATCACTCCCTCCCTCTCTCCCTCCCTTCCAACCCCCACCCTCCCTTTGCTCCTCCCCACTCACTCTTCCCCCCTTCCCCGCCCCCCAACATACACCCTTTTCTCCGCTCTTTTTTTTTCTTTTCTGTACAGGATCGTTATCCATGTGTGTGTGTGTGTGTGTGTGTGTGTGTGTGTGTGTGTGTGTGTGTGTGTGTGTGTTGTGTGTGTGTGTGTGTGTGTGTGTGTGTGTGTGTGTGTGTGTGTGTGTGTGTGTGTGTGTGCATGTGTGCAACAGTAGCAGGAGATTCCGCAGATCTGAATCAGCATTTACACATGTTTAAAATGTTTTGTTCGTATACCCCTTTGTAATAGGCCACGGCCTCTATACAAATAAAACATCAATGAGTCAATGAGATCATAACCGCCCCTCCCCCCCCCCCCCCCCCCCCCCAACACACACACACTCTTTTCTCAACGCTTCTGCCACGCCTTCACCCCCCCCCCCCCAACACACACACACACACACTCACACCCACCCACAC
>JABMCL010003156.1:172500-190000 GCA_018857735.1 Alviniconcha marisindica | reverse complement strand
GGCAGAAGGGCGGAAGGGGGTGGGCGGGGGGGGGGGGGGGGGGGTGAGGGGGGAGGGTTTGATCTACTAACCGAATTAAATATACAGTAAGAGAATTAATAAATTCATCATCTAAATTCAATTCTTTTGCGTTAATAAACTATTACACGACTAGATATCGTAAAAAAAAAAAAAGTGAAACAAATAAATGAAGCATGAATGAATAAATAAATGAACGAATAAAATAAAAAAATGAATGAATCACTGAATGAGTAAATCAATGAGTTGTTCATATTGGACATGATGGGGTGGTAGTATGGAAATAAAAACGCGTTTTCCATGACAGGAAAAACAAAGGCCTCAGCGTTTCCTTTCGTTTTCTTTTCCTCCATTGCTTCTTTTCATAAGTTTTTTCTCTCCATTTTTACACACTGTCCACTTACGAGAATGACAACGCACAGAGCTCTCTCATGCAAACACTGACTGTTTCATACTATATTGTATTGTGCCATAGTAGAGCAGTTTTAAAAAAAACTGAATTTACTATTGCTTATAGTAACAATCACGCATTTGAACATTATTTTATTATATCACTGATTATAAACCACGAACAGAAAGCGATAACATTATCATGCAAAAAACACTGACTGTACAGAAATACTTCCGTTTCCCGCTATGGTGCCAGGAAAGAGGCCACGTCAACTGCAATATTATTTTATCCTATTGTAATAACAAGGGGTTTCTTTTTAAACAACACAGACAACCCGATTACCAGTGCACGCACGCACTCGCGCACGCACGCACTCACGCACGCACGCACGCACGCACGCACACACACACACACACACACACACACACACACACACACACACACACACACACACACACACACACACAGTCAGAGAGTCAGAGAGCAGAAGAGAGAAGAGAGAGAGAGAGAGAGAGAGAGAGAGAGAGAGAGAGAGAGAGAGAGAGAGAGAGAGAGAGATTTGTTTAAATAGAACAGATTGTTTGGTTTGATATATCCACCATAGCGACAGTGATTCAGATCTGATTCAATTTGCAGTTGAATTAGACGTTGTTTTTGCTGTTGTTGCTTTAAAATATCCTGATAATAAAGGCTGTATTTGCAGCTTACAGTCAGAATTCAGTCTTTCTGTGACCACTCTTGGTGATCAAGTCTTTGCATGCGTGTGGATTCCTACTGTGTTCCTGTGATAATTTTAGCCATTAAATCTCTAGTTATTAAGTCCTGTGACCAGTTTATCAGACCTCTGGCCCTGTTCAGCTTCATCGCAACCATCGTGGCAGCAGAGCAATGGACGTTGTATAACCATGTCTTTAAGTACCTGCCCTCATGTTTCAGTGGAGGTTTCCCTACAGGCCATCATCCTGCTCACAGTCAACGGAGGCAGTGATGAACGCCAGTCACAGAACGTGAACCTCTCCTTCAAGCTGTCTCCTGACCAGATGACCGCGTTGTGACAGACAACGACAATCACAGTTTGTCTTCCAGACAACTGAACGTCCGAGCTGTGGTCAGAGCAGGACAGACAGTACGCATATCGCCAGATGGTCTGCTTGTCCCGCAGGATTGACAATACGCACATCGCCAGACTGTCTGCTTGTCCCGCAGGATTGACAATACGCACATCGCCAGACTGTCTGCTTGTCCCACAGGACAGACAATACGCACATCGCCAGACTGTCTGCTTGTCCAGCAGGATTGACAATACGCACAGCGCCAGATTGTCTGTTTGCTTGTCCCTTCGGCAAGCCAGTCAGTAGCCTCCAGTGAAGCAGTCCCAGTTCTGCGTCCGTGCCAGTTACAGAACAGTTCAAACAGAGCGCGAAAACAGTCAAACAGGCTTAGCCGAGGTTCTGGGTGTGGTGGATCGTTCCATTGTATTCTGTTCAAAATGTCTGACTCACCGCCAAGGGAGGTCGTGTCGTATTGGTCGACCAGTGTCATGGTTACCATTCCACCTGGCGACCCATTCTTCCAGGTGGTCCATTCCACCTGGTGACGCATTCCACCACAGAGCCCACCCATTCTACTAGGCGACCTATTCCACCAGGTGGCATATTCCACTAGTCGACCTATTCTACGGGGAGACTCATTTCAGGGGCTCCACTCCATCCACCAGGCGACCCATTACACCCGGTGACCCATTTCACCAGGCGACCCATTTCACCCGGTGACCCATTTCACCAGGCGACCCATTCCACCCGGCGACCCATTCCACCCGGCGACCCATTCCACCCGGTGACCCATTTCTCCTAAAGACCAGTCCCAAACAGGAGCGACCCCGCTCCTCCACCGATGGTGACCCGTTCCAACCATTGGAGACACACACACATACACAAGTTCCACCCTGTGAACGTCCCTGGCTGACCACCCTGCTCACGTCGTTTGGCCAAAGTACGGGTAGTACACGGAGTGGGCAGCGGCGGCGCTGCCATGGTAACCCCCGTGGGCGCGCAGGAGGCCCAGCGGTCCCAGCAGGCCGGGCCCGTGCAGGTAGGGGTGCAAAGCCTGTCCGTACAGCATGCCAGCGGCGTAGGGCGAGGAGAAGGTGCTGAGGGACCCGGGGGTCGGGGGCACTGTGGGGCTGTTGACGTCCAGCCCGGGGTTCTGCTTCTTCCACTTGGTGCGGCGGTTCTGGAACCAGATCTTCACCTGCGTCTCCGTCAGGTTCAGCGACAGCGCCAGGTTGAGCCGCTCGCACACGGACAGGTAGCGGGTGGTCTTGAACTTGTTCTCCAGGGCCACCAGCTGCTCGTACGTGAACGCCGTCCTGGCCCGTCTCGGCTTCCCGTGTTTATCCGTGCCTCCGCTTCCTCCTCCTCCTCCGCTGCCTCCTCCTCCGCCTCCCTCGCTGTTCAGTTTGTCCCTCTTCCTCCCCTCCCCATCTGCCGTCTCTCCGTCCTTCCGGTCCTCCACGCTGTCGTCGCCATCGTCGTCAAAGTTGTCGTGGGACGAGTCCAGAGATTCCTCTTCGTCACGAAGACCGCCTGCAACACAGGGAGAGAGAGAGGACTGGTCAGGTCGGTGGAAGATGTGGTGGAGGGAAAGGTAGAGGAGAAAGCGATTGGTTCGTGTAATGCAACACTCGTTAAAAAAAATATGCATGCGTCAGGTCAGAGACACTAGACTACACTACACTACACTACACTACACTACACTACACTACACAGCCGTACTATCTCTGCTTCAAGTTCAGTATTGCTTTACGTCCACAGAGACCATAAGAACTACTGGGGACAGGGAGCCCCGGACGGCCACCTCGACTTTCACACAGCTCCTGAGCTCTAACATTTCCGGTCAAGCCAGGGTGAAAGACATGCTGTAAGCCTCGCTTTCCGGCACCCTTCCTCCAAACTCTGCCGTAACTGGTTACGCCATAGAAGGGGTACGTATTACTTATCTCCGCGTGTCTGTGTACCAAAATCGCCCGTACAATAATAATAATAATAATAATTTTAAAGCGCAAAATCTTGTCCCTAGAGACTATTCTAAGCGCATGCACACACACACACACACACACACACACACACACACACACACACACACACACACACACACACACACACACACACACACACACACACACACACACACACACACACACACACACACACGCAGAAGCATCCGCACACACAAGCATACTGACTATACAAAGCTAAAATATACACAGCTTAGAACGGACAGCAAACGCCCGGGAGACTTGGAATGGATAAAGACATCAGCACGGAACAGAAAACATGGCAGGTCTACAACTTTGGGAAAGGAAATGTTTTCACACTGTCAGCGCCCTCCGTCCGATGCCAGCCAATATCTGACGACATTAAGCCCCACGTCATCATCATCATCACCATCATCACCATCGTCATCATCGCCCTCCGTAACATAACTGATTATCTTTGAGTGACTGCTTTATTGATTGATTGACTGAATGATTGATTGATTGATTGATTGATTGATTTGCATGTTGAAATATTAATTTGTTTATCTTTCCTTAATGGGAGCACTCAAAAATTGAAATAATTTCGAAGCGTAATGGGTCGTCCCACAGATTGTTGTATAGATGAATGGAGAGGGGGGGAGGGGGGCGGGTGGGGGGGGGGGGGGGTCAGGACTCTGAACTGTATTACGCAAGGATTAAGATGTTAGGCAGTTGCCTATTCTTACAAGAGAAACACACACACACACACACACACACACACACACACACACACACACACACACACACACACACACACACACACACACACACACACACAGGTAGGCAGAGAGAAACAGAGAGACAGAGACAAAGAGAGAAGTTTCTGATTTGTTTAATTTGTTTGAAACATTCCATTTGTTTTCCTGCTTTACAAGTGAGTGCTCCGTTCCAAGCCGAGCACATGAGCACACGCACAGCAACAACGACGACGACAAATATGTCTTGGCATTATATCTTCTTGTTGTTTTACTTTCCACCTTCTAGCTATCCCCCTCCCTTTCTCTCTTTCATTCCTGCCTTCCCCATTTATTTATTTTACCTAAGTTTACACTTTTTCATGTGATCATTAACAATTGAACTAAAAGAAGCTAATAATTAAGATCAGGATGCATTCCGCTTACTAAAAGAAAAGAAAAGAAAAAAGCGTGTACGTTTTCGTGTCACCTACTCATTTGGAAGCAGAAACAGGGAGAGATAGCGACAGAGACAGAGACAGACAAAAACAGAGAGAGAAAGAGACAGAGACACAGACAGATAGATAGACAGAAACAGAGAGAGGACAACACACACACTCTATCCAAAAGACAACAACAACGACAACAAAACAGGGGGGGGGGGGTGGGGGGGGGGGGGAGAAGAGAGAGAGAGAAAACTGTGGAGGGGGAGGTTAAAATGACAGCAGAGAAAAAGATAACGAAAAAATATTGCTCCAATCACCTCTCTCTCTCTCTCTCTCTCTCTCTCTCTCTCTCTCTCTCTCTCTCTCTCTCTCTCTCTCTTCTGTTTAACTGTATTTTTCATTGACAATACTTTTTCTCTATTTAACTTTCAATCAGCTGGTCAGTCTGTTAGCGGGGTGGTCAGTTCATTCTTTTTTTATTCTTTTTATTTTTTTATTTCATCTGCCTCCCTGTTTCATTGCCTCCCTGTTTCATTGATTATTAGATATTGATCGACCTCTCTGCTGTTTGCTTTATTATTTAAGAATGACTGCTAGCGTTCTAAAACAAAATCCAAAGACATAAAAGGTTCAAAAGAAATTTATTAGGACAAAACACAATCTGCAGATTATGTTTTTGTCCTAATAGCGTTCTTGTGGACCTTTTATGTGTTTTATTATTTGATTGCTCTTTATTTTATTCATATATCAAGCAGTCAGTAGCTATCATTAGCAATTATTCATTGATTGATTATCATGTGAATTTGTTTTAATTCTTTCTCTATTTGTTGGTTTGATGGATTGTACCATCGCTTTGAAACCGAATAAAACCCTAAACAATTTCGCTCATTGTTGCTGTCGGTCAGTTTTGATTCGAATGTATTAAATTACTTCCACCTTATTACACAGCTTGGAGTTTTGTTTTGTACTGTCTGATTAAAATAAACGTTCTTTTGATCCTTTTGTGTATTCTGATTATTTCGCTTAGCTGTTTTTGTTTTGGGTAGGTTTGATCAAAACAAACTGACCGGCGATTCGCTGATTTTATTATACAATTGCATGTAGTTAAACGTGCGTCTCTCAACATGATTCAAAGCAAAATCAAGTCCTCACTCTTAAAACTTAACTTTGAATTTTACACAAATGAATCTGAAACAAAGTTGACTGCTAGCCGTCTAAAAAAAGGAGGGGGGGGGGGGGGGGAAAACCAACTGAATCTTAAGCGACTTCGCTTCTTTCTTCCATCTTTTGTTTGTAGATTAACCCCTTCACTGCCATGATGTCACCTAAAAACAACCAATAAAAGTGCGAAATCTAAAACCCTTAAGCCTATTTGTCTTCTTTTTTGCACTGGCATGTGAAAGGATTTTTATCAAAAACGCAAAGCATTGAAAGTAGATTGTTATAGAACCGGAGCATAATTATAGTGTCTGCGGGCGCGTCCGTGCATCTTTTAGCCCGCAAATTTTACAGGCTGGAGCATTGAAGGGGTTAACTGTCTGTTCAGTTGCTGCTTGGAAAGGGGGCCTACCTTAACAAATGCGCACACGATCATACGCACAATGATTAAGCACACATCAACCGTAGGCTAATGAATACGTAGGCCGACACTTGCGTGAGCTAAAGACAATCCACACTTAAAGTGCAGACCACAAAACAATGCCTACAAGGAGCTGAAGTCTGGCAGCAGAGCACGGAACTACTCGTAAACATCGCAATAAACACAGCCCAGAACTGCGGCAGGGAATTTTTTCATGAGAAGGAAACGGCGAAACAAGCACACAGATGCTATCAGCGAAGTATGCACGACTTGAAACGCAGCGTGGCCCCGTAATTGGTTAGTAACTGAGTGACAAAAATACAATAGAACCCCCTTCTTCTACCACATTCGCACTCTCTCATCCGTGAAATGTGCTTGCATTTTTACCTGACAAAAATCTTTACAGACTACACAAGATTATTTGTTCTGCAGTTATGTTTTTCCTAATCTGCCGACGAATCATAATGGCTTTCCTTCTCACAAATACCTCCCATGTGCAGAAGCACACACACACACAACGATCATTGTGTGCTCCTGTGTATGTTTCTCCATACTCGTGTAAAGGAAGTGTTTGTTGTACGTTTTGGCTCAAACAAATGTGTGTTTGTGTGTGTGTGTGTGTGTGTGTGTGTGTGTGTGTGTGTGTGTGTGTGTGTGTGTGTGTGTGTGTGTGTGTGTGTGGTTGTGTGTGTGTGTGTGTGTGTGTTGCGGTCGCTGTGTGTGCGCGTGCGTGTATGTGTGTGCGTGCGTGAGAGTGTGGTGCGTGCGTGCGTGCGGTGCGCGTGCGTGCCGTGTTGCGTGCGTGCGTGCGTGCTGCGTGCGTTCGCGGCGTGTGTGGTGTGTGTGTGTGTGTGTGTGTGTGTGTGTGTGTGTGTGTGTGTGTGTGTGTGTGTGTGTGGAAGGAGGCAGCAGTTAGTATTTAACAACAGAATTTGTGTGGTGATTATTAGTACATAATTCTTTTTCTTTCAGTTTAATTATAGATAGTTAGATAGATATCATCAGTATTTTCATTACTTGTGTCTTTAATCTATGGTTACTGTTACAGCTCTCTCTCTCCCTCTCTCTCTCTCTCTCTCTCTCTCTCTCTCTCTCTCTCTCACACACACACACACACACACACACACACACACACACACACACACACACACACCACACTCACCACACACTACTTTGCATATTTTATCATTTCAGTTGATGTTGTTTTTGTTGTTGTTTTTCTCACAGGAAATTCGGGTCGTAAACCCAAGCAAAGCCAGCAGCAACAGAGACGTGCTACCTAGCATGCGAATTACTTCCTAACTTTGGTGGAATGTCTACACAGTTTCCTAGGGCATCGGTTTTCTGTTTTCGTGGGATCTTTAACATGCGCAGGCTTGTGGCACGCTGGGCCTCGGTTTTCGTGGCATCCGAAAGACTAAACACTCCTCCCACCATTTTGAGACTAAAGAGTGAAAGGGCGGGGAGGGGGGAGGGACTGGGGGAAGGGGGGGTGTGGGTGCTGGAGTGGGCAGAAATTTGCTGTATTAAGCGGGGATTCGAACCCCGCACGTCACAGTCCTGAGCCGTGCGGCAGTCTCTCAGCCACCACGCCACGTCAAATACCTGTTCCAATTGTTACTATTAATATCAGCATGATGACACACGTCAGATAGCTGTTTTAATCATCAAATAACTGTATTAACTGTTACTGTAAGTATCGGCATCGTGCAGACGTCAAAGAAATATTTTAATTGTCGCTGTACACATCGGCATAGTGACACACGTCAAAAAACTGTTATACGTTGACTGATTATCGGCGTAGTAGCACGTAATATGTCAATTAACTAATACGATTTAGAATTTGTCGCTGTAATCATCGGCATTGTGAACGAACACGTCGAATAACCGTTATGATTGTGACTCTAATAATCGGTATCGTCAAACGCGCCAAATAACTATTATAATTGTGACTCTAATAATCGCAGGGCGAAACAGGCCAAATACCTGTTATAATTGTTACTCTAATAATCAATAAGATGAAACACTCCAAATAACTGTCATAATTGTGATTCTGATTCCAATAATCAGTTAGGTGAAACACCCCAAATAACTGTTATAATATTGACTCTAATAATCCATAAGGTGAAAGACGCCAAATAACTGTTATAATTTTGACTCTAATAATAGATACGGTGAAACACGCCAAATAACTGTTATAATTGTGCCTCTGATAATCGGTCTGGTGAAACACGCCAAATAACTGTTATAACTGTGACAGACTACTGATCATCGCCATCGTGACACATTTCGTTTCAAAGAAGCTTGTTTCTCGGTGCTTCCACTGAGCCAAATAAGCTTCAGTAATCCAACTCATTTACACAGAACTGACTGCAAACTGAACAAACGATAATGTGGGCACAAGTAATTAAAACAGGAAGAGACGAACCCGTGTGAAGGTTTACAGGAAGATTCCAGCTCTAACCCTGTGCAAATACTCGTCCGTTGAATGTATCAGACTTTCAAGAAGAGGTGGGATTTTTGTGTGTGACAATGTTCACGAAATTTTCTTTGACGTGTTTGTGTGGGGATCAGTTCACAATTACATGGTTTTGTCTGTTGCAAAATAGAGACTCTTTCTTCCAGTTTTTTTCTTCTTCTTTTTTTCTTTTCTTCTTCTTCTTTTTTTTCTTTCTTTTTTTTCTTTTTCCCCCTCTCTTTTCTCTGGAGGTTAATTTAGTGTTTTCTGGACGTTCGTCTTTTCTCGTTGTTGACAAGTGACAACGAAATGCCTCTTTCGGTTTGACATCCTACATGGTGTATATTGCCGATTCTTTCATTAATAATAGTAATAATATCATCATCATCATCATAATATTAATAATAATAAGAAGAAGAAGAAGAAGAAGAATAAAGCGCTGTTCTCTAAGCAGAGTTAAAGTCACTGCGCTGTAAAAACATCTAATGACAAAAACCACATTAACATACATTTCAAACAAATAGAGCCTTAAATATTGTAGTCTACCATTATCGCCTATCAAACAATAACCATGTTATACACACACACACACACACACACACACACACACACACACACACACACACACACACACACATACACCACACACACACACACACACATTAGCTGTAAAGCGTTGAAATCAGGACAGCCCAATGGACAATCCTGCGGTGCAAAAAACAGGAAACAAGCAACACACAAAATAACAGTAATCAACATTTAATGGCTTTACTTTTGACGGAAATCGTAAATAAATCAGGTTTTGTCTTTTCTTTTTGTATCGGTCGTTCACCAAGGAATTAACTTAGCAGAACAGGAGTAATAAGCAAAATCATTGTCTATAACAAGAGCTGCTGCTTTTTTTGTTGCTTTTTTTTCTGTCTTTTTTTTTGTTTTGTTTTTTTGTTTTTTGCTTTTTTTTTAAATTGATGAAGCTTCTCTGAAAAATTCCCTGGAAAAAGAAAAAAAAATACTCAGGAGGAGTGAGAACATGTACTGAGTACCCTCCTATAACAGACCTGATGTCAAGCCGCAACATGACCCTAACCATCAGCATAAAAGCTGTGTCACGTTACGGTTAAATCTTCGCTAATCCTATGGGCAAACAGTATCATTAAACAGTAAACCGTCCCCCTGAGACCACCGTGGGGCAATGCTCCGTCGCTGTGGTCGCCATAGTCTCCATTCAGTATCAGACGACTCTGTGCCGAGAAAAAACAAAACAAAAAAAACTGCACACTTTACTTCATTAACCAGCTGCGCAATTCTCGGCTGACTCGCGCGACTGAAAAAAGAAAGAGGTTCAGTTTTCCAATGAAACACTTGTCCATCAACAGAAAATGAGGCAAGCATGCGGGCGCAGACTCCGCGTTGCCGCACTGGCATCGTTCGAATGTCTAGAATGCAAATATCACGCCGTTTTGCCTCAACCCCTTAAGATTACATTTCCCATTCACAGTACCCCTACACCCCTACTTCCAACTGCCACCCACCCCCCCCCCCCCCCCCCCCCCCCCCCCCACACACTCCCTTCCATCCTCGCTTCCTTTCTCTCCGTGAGCTTCCTGCCTCGATCTCATTTTCCTCTTCTTCGAGAAAGAAACTGAGGACGTACCTCTGGTGGAGTTTATGGACATTGTATTTACCCGCATGCCAGATGAGATTTACCGTAGGTGATGCGACGTCTTTCGAGTGCTGATTAACTCACTTGTTTTTTTGATTCTGAAAGACTGAGTCAGGTCCGCAATGACTTCATTGGAATCAACGTCATAATGACGTTACCCGCTGTGTGACGTAGTGTGGATGCGGAAGTTTGTTCCCGGCATCTGTTGAGAGTCCGGAACTATCAAAGACTGTCTCTGTTAGGGTTGAGGTAGATCAGAATATAGCCTATTATGCTGTGCCCGCTGCCAGTGAGCATACCTTTCCGAGTTCTTTCCCGTTAAAAAAATTTTTAAAATTCAATCAGTCAATTTTTTCCTTTAATTTATTTTTTAGTTTGTGTGTATATCAGCCATTTTTCTTCTTCTTCCAAACACAAAATGACTTGTACAAATAAACAGTAATCTAACTTCTACTTCTTTGACGTTCCCAAAACTATTGCTATTGTCTTTTGTTATGCTTTCATTAATAAAATTGTTTAAAGTAGCTTCTCCTCCTGGTTCACTGTATTATTATTATTGTTGTTGTCGTTGTTACTGCTGTTGTAACGTTCCCCAGCTGAACCAAAATATATTCCACATTGACAACAAATACATTGAAGATATTGAACAATTAGGCCGTACAACAAGCAAAACATGGTTTAGCATCAGAACAGCCCTGCTATTAAACAAATAAAGTCACTAACAGATGGTATATAATTATAAGTATATATAAAATATATGTTATGTATATTATTATTATATAATTATTATTATTATTGTTGTTGTTGTTGTTGTTGTTGTTGTTGTTGTTGTCGCTGCTGCTGCTGCTGCTGCTGTTGTTGTTATGGACAATAAGATGAAACGCGAAAAAAAAAAGAAAAAAAAATTGTAATAAAGACGATGATAATGATGATGATGAGGAGGAGGAGAAGGACGGGGAGAAGGAGGAGGGGGAGGAGGAGGAGGAGGAGGAAACAAGGCGTGGGGTGGTGGTGGTGGGGGTGCGAGGGGTGGGCGGGGGGCGCACCAGCTAGAATGCTCAAGAGAGGGTAGTGACAAGCTGCAATGTGAGGTGACGCCTCAGTTTGACCTTTGCGATAACTTGAAATAGGCGCTGTATATTGTTATTGTTATATATAAATACATGCCTATAAATATGTAATAACAACATATATATATATAAACTATATATAAATATATATATATATATATAATATATATATAAACTACTTATAAATATATATATATATACATATATATATAAAGCCAACAAAATTAGAAGCACGACGGTCTTAGGCGAATCTTGCGGCATACGAGCTAGCGAAAGGCAAGGGGTCGACTTGACTTACATACGAACCCACCCCGCAGAGAAAGTTTATATAGCTGCCTGAAAACAGCAGCGTGCGAGAATGTTTAGATGAAAATGTGCAAAATCCATTGCACACGAGCTAGAGAGCCGTTGTGCGGAACCTGCTGATGGTAAACGAGAACTGCACGTCCACGGTCGTCGGGAGGCTGGGACCGGAGACGTCTGGAAGGCAAGCTGAACGATTAGTGTGTACACACACGCAGCGGGTTGTCCCGCCGACATCTCTCAATTTATTGCATATATTAGAAAGAAATCTGCTGCATTGATATCTCTTCCCCCTTGGCGAATGGGGCAAAAACACAGATGGCTTGCTGGGCGTGTTGATGTGGGGGGAATGAGGAAGGTTAAGTCATCCTGGTTCTTTATTGATTAGATGTGCAGCTAAAGTCGTTATTCTGCATTTGAGTCTTTTCTTCTCTCTTCTCTCTCTCTCTCTCTCTCTCTCACTCTCTCTCTCTCTCTCTCTCTCTCTCTCAACCTCTCTTCTCTCTCTCTCTCTCTCTCTCCTCTCTCTCTCTCTCTCTCTTTTAGTGTTTCGTTTTTTGTTTGTTTTTCTATTAGAGCATAGCATTTCGAGTGATGCCAAAGAACATCTGTGAGCGGCGTAATAAATTAAAACTGTTCTTTTTACCAACTGTTGGGCTTTTTTTTAATATTAAAAAAAATATAAAAAATATGGCGGGACTTTCAGTTTTCCGCCTTATATTCTTTTTTACGCGTTTAACACACACGCACGCGGGCGCACACACCTACCACCACACACACACACACACACACACACACACACACACACACACACACACACATATATATATATATATATATATATATATATATATATATATATATATATACACACTGCACTCGTGCTATACATGTACAGCTTTAATTATATTTGTTTTAATTGTTGTTGTTTACTGTGTTGATCGGTACAGTACATATTTGCTTGGTTTCATTCTTGCTTTCTTTTATCCCCCCCCTCCCCCTCCACCCCACCCCGGATTTTCCTGTCTTCGTGTGTGAGCGTGTGTGTGTTGTTGTTGTTGTTGTTGTTTGTTTGTTTGTTTTTTCTTCGTTTTGCTTTTGGTGTTTTTCTCTTTGGCCTAAATGTATGTGGTAAATTATACTTTAGTTTTTGTCATTCTTCTTCTTCTTCTTCTTCTTCTTGACCGTTTATGAAATAATTAGTGCGGTTGCTGCTGACTGTGTTGTGTGATCCAGCTTTTCATCTGTGATTTAGTGACGTTTATTTATCCTGAGGTGACCTTAATAATATGCGGTTGACGGGACGTTAAAATCCGGCAAGAACTAAGAACAAGTCCCTCTCTTTCAGCCTAACTGCTGTTTACTGGCTAAAATTACCACCCAGTAAGTTAGTGACGGAACACAAAGAAATATCATCAATACCAATGTGAGCTGTACGTTAACCCACATGTCTATTACTGATTAACGAGCTTATGATTTCTCTATAGTTAAATGTTTAATAATGCTGACATTACGTTCAAAATACAAAGTTGGACGTCTAGTGCACTTTCTTTCTTTATTTCTCCCTTCCTCTCTCGCCCTGAAGTCAAAGAAACCATCTTATTTTTCTGTCCAGTTTTTTATTTCAACGTGTCATTGTCTAAAAAACGCACGATTCAACTTTGTTTTATTTTAGAAAAACAACAACTGTAATATACAGTAACAGAGTGTACACTTTGTCTGAGTGTTAGACCCAAAAAACTTAATATAGACTTCTGCTCACGGTCAAAAATTTAAACGGGGAAAAATGCGTTGTAGTGGCCTACCACATTGAACATCAGATGCAACGAAGCGGAGGGCAATTCTGCACATGGAAATTAAGTGATGGGGAATAATGGTGATTAAAGGGGAAAACAGAAGGAAGACATCTGTATACAAAATTCGCTTCTTGGTATAGGACACAGCGCCCGCATCGGTATTATTACTTTTTCTTCTTTTTTTAATATTTTTTTCATTTTCTTTTTTTTCTGAAGAAGACATAATGTATGTCGAAACGTCGAAGAGTTTTGTATCTCTGCCCCGTCTCCTTGTTTTTAGTAAATACGTTTCCATTGTTCTTTTTCAGTGACCTAACAACATCTAGATTTATGGACTGAACTTGTGACTTGAATGTGTTTGGTTTTGTCAATGTTCGTTTATTTGTCTGTTATCCTAAATTTGATTAATTTCTTTGTTCGTTTCTGGCCATAAACAGTTCTCTTTCTTAACTTTTCTTCTTCTTCTTCTTCTTCTTCTTCTTCTTCTTCTTTCTTTCTTTCTTTCATTTTATTTCTTTAGTTTTTTCTTCTTCTTTTCTTTTTTCTTCATCTTTTTGCATCATCATCTCACGTTTCTTCTTCTTTTATTTTTTTCTTCTCCTTCTTTTCTTCCACCTTCTTTCTGCATCACTCAGTTCATGTCTGCAGGCTCAGTTGCATGAAAACGTTTTATCAGTCTTATCAGCCTCTCTGTTTTTTTAGTTCGATGCTTTTTTATTTTTCTTCTTTTCTTTCTTCTTTTGTGCAACTTTGATATTTTGACCTTAAGTTCAGGTATATATTTTTACTGCCATTTTCAAAACTGAGAGTGTAATGTGCCGCTTGAGATTTCAAAGCTAAAATTACTCCTCTTTCGGAAAATAATGTATAATATATTTGTGATTAGATTCGTTTCAAGGCTAACCCGCACTATTATGATTATTATGATTATGATTATTATTATTATTATTATTATTGTTATTATCGTCGTCGTTCCCGTTGACATCATCACCAACGTCACTATCGACGGCAGCGATTCGTTCTTGTTGCTCAAAGGTCGGGTAATATTAATATCCTTTTCATATCTCTCTCTCTCTCTCTCTCTCTCTCTTCTCTCTCTCTCTCTCTCTCTCTCTTCTCTCTCTCTCTCTCTCTCTCTCTCTCTCTCTCCCTCTCTCTCTCTCTCTCTCTCTCTCTCTCTCGGGAGCGGGTGTGGGTGAGAATGTTGATATCAGAACAAAGTAGCATGTCAGGCTTTCGCTTCCATGTTCATGTCTTTAAACATTAATTTCAGGGACGCTGAGTAAAGCCGCCATAACACTTGTCGTTTTAAACCACAAATCTTTAATAATAATAAATTAATACCCCCCCCCCCCTTCCCCCCCCCCCCCACCCCCACCCCCCAAAAAGACCAAAAACAAAATACAAAATTGGCCTGCACGTCTGCTTCGTTCTATTATAATTCGTTTTATTTGTTCGACTTTCGGTAGCATACGATTTTATTGGAATTGTACAGAAAGTCTGATAAAAAAAAAATCATCATCATCACAAATGTCACTAAAATCATCATCACTACCAACATCATATCAACTTCTTCTTCGTCATCCTTAGCTCTTCGTGGCTGTCCGGGGGGGTGGGGGGGGGGGGGGTGAGGGGGGTGGTTGGGGGGAACAAAATGAGTCTCAATCAGTGAATAACGTAACGATATTACCACTGCCATCGACACCACCTCCACCTCCACCACTGTTACTGACTCGTATAACGGTATTATTAGAAACACTTCTGCTAAAATATTATTTTTAAAAAGCATGTCTAAAACCGCTGATTTTCGCTATGAAACGATTAAAATCTCAGAAAGCGCCATTCGCAGAAGAAGAAAAAAATCTGGAACAGAATGACTGCTAGCGTTCTAAAACAAGATTCTAACACCAAAAGGTTCAAAAGAACGCTTATTTATTATTCAAAAGAACGCTTATTTTATTATTTATTAGCTATTCGCAGAACTACGACTGTTATACAGCTCCAGCTAGTTTACGTGTATATCGCGCTCGATAGATGAGAGTAAGTAAGACGGAAGAGTTGCAGAAAGAAAAAGAAAGCAGGAAATGCATGCTGTCGTTGTAGTGTGAAAAACATGTGGTTAACTGCTGACACGCAGAAAACCACACAGGGCCACCACACGCAAGTACTTGCTTTGGACGAGCTTACTGCATACCTACGTACAATGAACCAAATTGTGTGGGACATGCAGCCCTTTACGTTAAAATACAACAAAAAGGTAGGTCGCTGAGAGAGAAAAAATGCTGCATAACAATGTCAATCGGCTGGGGGGGGGGGGGGGGGAGGAGAGAGAGAGAGAGAGAGAGAGAGAGAGAGAGAGAGAGAGAGAGAGAGAGAGAGAGAGGGACAGACAGACAGAGAGAGAGAGAGAGACTTTGATGCAAACGGGAGTATAAACATTTAAAACTATATGCTGCATTTTAGCAACAGCGTTTCAAACAAGAGGAGACAATTCTTTTACATTTTTCAAACAAGAGAAGACAATTCTTTTACTATTATTAATTAAAACAAAACAATGAACAGCATCTTACAAATGCAATTTTATTATGCACACGCGATTCTGCAATTTTTTCTTGTGGAGAAAAGCACACACACACACACACACACACACACACACACACACACACACACACACACACACACACACACGTACGTGCTCACACGTACCGGAAAGATGAGGGCACACACACACACACACACACACACACACACACACACACCACACACACACACACACACACACACACACGTACGTGCTCACACGTTACCGGAAAGATGAGGGACACACACACACACACACACACACACACACACACACACACACACACACACACACACGCACGCACGCACGCACGCACGCACGCGCGCGCGCGCGCACTCACACACACGCAAACACACACACACACAAACCACACAAAGACTGTGACAGACACACGGGCGAGCTGACCGGCACAGAGACAGAGACGGACGGATCAGCAGACACAGACAGACAGAGAAACATAGACAGATAGAAGACAGACTGACGGACCAGCAGACAAGTAGACACAGACAGAGACACAGAGAGAGGGAGAGAGAAAGAGAGACACAGAGAGAAAGAGAAAGAGAGACACAGAGACGCACAGAGAGAGAGACAGAGACAGAGAGACGCACAGAGAGAGAGAGACTTAGACAGGCGTAGCGAAAAAGAGAGAGACAGAGAGAGACAGAGATAGAGAGAGAAAGAGAGACAGAGACGGAGAGAGACACGGCAGACGCTGCGTACCTGAATCGGAGTCGCCAGACCTGATAGCCCCAGGGGACGGGCGTTCCCCCCAGGGGTGCCACATCCGGGACCTGCTGGTGCCTCCCACGAACTTGGAGGGGCTGAGAATGTCCATGACACTGAAGGGGGTCAGCTGGGTCTTCGCCGGCTCGGGGGATGCCCCCTGCACGTTGCTCCCACTGCCTTCCTGCCGACGCTGACCACCACCTTGGGGTGAGGGCGACAGGCGATCCTTCGCCCCGTAACCCCTGACCTCCTCCTCCCCACTGTCTGTGCCCGCGCCCCCAACCCTGGGGCTGTGCTCGCAGCGGGCTCGGGAGTCATCGTCATCGTCGTCCTCGCAGTTCAGGAAGTGATCGTCGTTGTCGTCGTCGTCGTCGTTGTCTTCAGAGTGGTCGACGTACATCCTCTCCACCACCACCGGGGAGCCTGGTCTCGGCGAGGATTTCGTCAACTGCGAAGACGAGAAAGACGACAGGGAGGACAGAGGAGGTGGAGGGGGTATCCTGGAGTGTGTGGACAAAGGCAGAGGAACGTTTCTAGAAATCGCTGACATCATCAGGGAGGTCGATATTGCTGAGGCTGACGCTGAAGACGCTATTGAAGGTGATGTCACTGCTGCTGCTGCTGCTGCTGCTGCTGTTGAAGAAATCGACGATGACGGTGGCGATGTTACTGAAGGCGACGACGATGAAGACGAGGAGGACAACGACGACATGGTCAGG
>JABMCL010003156.1:162500-165000 GCA_018857735.1 Alviniconcha marisindica | reverse complement strand
TGTTGTCATCCACCTGGGTATCTCCGATTTACTTACACACGTCAGAGGCATGGAGTAGGTCACAATAATTCTAGGCTTGCGTGTTTCGTCACGAGATTTTTTATCTTCCTTATCTATGCTCTTGGTTAAAACAGAATTTATTTCATATTCGTAACAATACATTTGAATACGAAACAGTTCCTCTATTGCTCTTCATTGTTCATTAAAATTAAAAAAGAAAGATGTGCACCCAGCTTGAATTTTTATTTTATTTACTGCCTTCTTTGATTTTTGTGCAAGTGTATGTTCGCCCACTCCCCAACTTTCCATCATGTTCTTTGTAAATTGCCCAAAACATTTCAAGTGTTTGCAATCTAAAAATGATTATTTTGGTTGTTTTTAACATGCTTTTATTCAAGTTTTGTTGACCTATATTCTATTATTATTATTATCGTTGGTAGTAGTAGTAGTGGTTGTAGTTGTTGTTGATGTTGTTGCTGATGTTATTATTGTAATTAATATTTTTATTTTATCGTCATCATTATCGTCGTCGTCATTAGCATCGTCGTGGTCGTCGTCATCTTCTTCTTCTTCTTCTTCTTCTGCTTCTTCCTCTCCTCCTCGTCCTTCTCCTCCTCCTCATTATTATCATATTAGTAGTAGTAGTAGTAGTAGTATCATTATTATCATTATTACTATGTTGTTTCCTTCCTGCAGGTAGAGCTTGGAGGTTAGCAACTGGATTTTAAATCTCTCCTAACCAGCATATGGACCGGACAGCTCAGGACAGCAGACAGTTTGGAGGTCCGGCACAGGGACCGGACAGCTCAGGACAGCAGACAGTTTGGAGGTCCGGCACAGGGACCGGACAGTTCAGGACAGCAGACAGTTTGGATGACAAGCACAGGGACCGGACAGCTCAGGACAGCAGACAGTTTGGTGGTCCGGCACAGGGACCGGACAGCTCAGGACAGCAGACAGTTTGGAGGACAAGCACAGGGACCGGACAGCTCAGGACAGCAGCCCGGATAATTTGGAGGACAAACACAAGGAGAAAGTGGTGATTCTGTAGCATGTAGTAAATTGTCCAGGATATGTCAGCCCGACATCTGAGGACATTAAGCCCCACATCATCATGCAGTAACTAAACTGTGCCTAATAATTCAGCCTGACATCGGAGGAAATTAAGTCCCACATCATCATGCAATAGCTAAATTGTGCCTAATATGTCATCCCGACATCTGAAGACATTATGTCCCACATCATCATGCAGCAACTAAACTGTCAATATGTCAGTCCGACATTCAGATTCTTTATTCACCACGTTTTACAACAAGGAAAGTGTCTCGAACGCGGTAAGCATACAAACATCTGAGGACATTAAGTCCCACATTATCATGCAGCAACTAAATTTTGCCTAGTTTGTCAGCCCGACATTCAGATTCTTTATTCACCAAGTTTTACAACAAGGAAAGCGACTCGAAAGCGGTAAGCATACACATATCTGAGGACATTAAGACCCACGTCATCTTGCAGCAACTAAACTGTGCCTAGTTTGTCAGCCTGACATCTGAGGACATTATGTCCCACATCATCATGAAGCAACTAAATTGTGCCTAGTATATCAGCCCGACATCTGAGGACATTATGCTCCACATCACCATTCAGTAACTAAACTGTGCCTAGTATGTCAGTCCGATCCCTGAGGACATTAAGTCCCACATCATCATGCAGCAACTAAATTGTCCCTAATAATTATGTCAGCCCGACATCTGAGGCCATTAAGTTCCAATCATCATGCAGTAACCAGCAAGTCCCTGTTGTGTACATACACACCGACACGCAATGTAAAAGGCTCTGTTCAGAGTGTTCCGTGGTGCAGACTTCATTTGCAGACTAGACCTGATCTGCTAACTCTGTCTGTGTACGGGCAAGTGATCTGTGTCCCTGGAGGGCCACGCCAACGACAGCAGCAAGGATGCTGGGCTTGTTCCTGCGCCTTCATCTTCTCATCAGCGGCGCTCGCAAAACATTTCTGCCAGCTTCTGACGCCTGTTTGTCTCCGCGACTTTTTTTTTTTTTTTTAGCGTACCGTCCAGTCTCTGTGAAAACTGACGGTGTCACGTGGGTACAGCGAGGGCCGATGCGCACGCACCCAGGCACGCACCCAGGCACGCACCCAGGCACTGACTATGACTAAATACGGGTTACTAACACAATTCTGTCATACATCTACATGGAAACGTGCCCTGCTAATAACTACAGTGACGAGATCACAGGAGATCTAGAAAAGAGGCCGAAAGATTGTTGGTCAGTCAAAGAGAATCTGCTGCCAAAGAAAATTCTTCAATACGGGAAAAGAAAAGAAAAACAGAGAAAGGTCTGGAGAGAGAGAGAGAGAGAGAGAGAGAGAGAGAGAGAGAGAGAGAGAGAGACACACACACACACACACACACACACACACACAGAGGCGCGCAGAGAGAGAGAGGAGAGAGAGGGGGAGGGAAGGAGGAGGGGGAAA
>JABMCL010003156.1:145000-160000 GCA_018857735.1 Alviniconcha marisindica | reverse complement strand
ACATACACACGACACCGCGCACACACACTCACACACACACACACACACACACACACACACACACACACACACACACACACACACACACACACACACACACACACACACACGGAAAGGCGGATAAGAAGAAGAAGGAAAGAAGAACACAAAAACAAACTGACACGACCTCTGGAAATTCGCTCAAACTGTCCAGCGTTGACCAAAGGGCCGTCTGAAAACAGTGCGAAGGCACAGCTTTGGCCAAAGGCCACCACCACCTCTGTCCCGCTCCATAAATATTTGGTGTTGCCGGTGGCCCGTGGGGTCACATCCACCCCCTGCGGCCTAACATAATGAGAAGTATTTGGCCTGCGCCATTAGCCCTCCCGCTCGTGCCTCGTGTCCGATGGGAGGGGCAGAGCACGGACAGGGGAGGAGGAGGAGGAGGAGGAGCAAGAGATAAATGTGAGTTCAGTAAGGTTGGTAGGATGTGTGTGTAGGGGGGGGGGGGGGAGGTTCGTGCGTGTGTGCGTGTGTGTGTGTGTGTGCGCGTGTGCGTGTGTAAGTGCACGTGTGCGCGCTCGTGTGTGTGTGTGTGTGTGTGTGTGTGTGCGTTTGTATGTGCATTGTGTGTGTCTGTGTGTGTGTGTGTGTGCGTGCGTGCGTGCGTTCGTGTGCGTGCGTGTGTGTGTGTGGATCACAAAACCTGCTACGTACTAGGTCTAAGGCTAGTGACTGAACTCTCTCTCTCTCTCTCTCTCTCTCTCTCTCTCTCTCTCTCTCTCTCTCTCTCTCTCTCTCTCTCTCTCCAGTAGGCCGCAAGAGGGACTACGTTATTTCGGTATAAAATGCCCTGCCTTGCACACAGCTCACAGGGTTCCAGGCGAGATCAAAAGATCAAGAGATCTTAGAGGAAGGAGGTGGAGCTGGACCCTCAACTTAGCCCAGAAGAGATCATGAGTAGGGAGGTGGAGCTGGGCTAAGAAAGTTGGACTTCCTTTGCTTGAGTTGTCCAAGTTGTTCGTCAACAGCAGTGCAACGGACATTGTCTTTGTGACTCTGTCCAAGCACAGCAGTTGAAACAGCAACTGCGCAGTGCACAAGTCGCTGGGCAATGGCGAGGGGACACCGCCTTAACACTTCCATTGTTCTGGCGGCGGTCCACGGTCTCTCCGGTCTTTTTCGGGCGGTTTCCGCGGTCGAGCCTTCACTCTGTCGTCCCCTTCCCACCCTGTCCCCGTCCCTAATAGGCCATCTCGCCTCCGTGGACGTAAAGCACCAAGAAAGAAAGACACAGCTCACAGAGCTCAGGAGCTGTGTGAAAGTCGAGGTGGCTGTCCTGGGCTCCCGTCCCTAATAAGCCTACGGTTTCTGTGGACGTAAAGCAACACTCAGCCACAGCACCAAGCTCACCAAGCTCACCAGCTCACCGAGCCCAACGGCTGGCTGGCTGGAGGACGCTCCAATCAGCACAGCTTATCCGTCCGCCTTGCCCACGCCGGCGGCCATCTCGTGCGCTCTTGTCCCCTGGGCCCACGCGCCCCCTTTTTATCAACGACTCTCTCCACCACCTCAGCCACTTATGTCATTACGGCCGCTAATTCCCAGATAACAGCCCCCACAAGATCCCCGCTCCCTCCTTGCTCCCTCTCCCGCTGGTGCCAGATCCAGCCATCGGTGGTTTCCAATCTCTGCTGATCGTCATCAGCACCCCTGATGGGAGGGGCAGCATATAGAGATGTGTATGGAGAGGGGACGAGTGGGTTGGGGGGGGCGGGGGCGGGGGGTGGGAGTGTGGGGGGAGGAGAGAGGGGGAGAGACAGAGACAGAGAGACAGAGAGAGAGTATGTAAGTAAATAACTTGGTGTTTTACGCCCAGTCAACCATTACGGTTATACTCAGGGCGAAGAGAGAGAGAGAGAGGGTGCGCTAAAAGAGAGAGAGAGAGAGAGAGAGAGAGAGAGAGAGAGAGAGAGAGACACACACACACACACACACACACACACACACACACACACACACACACACACAGTTTTCGCATGTGGCAGAGAGAGAGAGAGAGGAGAGAGAGAGAGAGGCACTCAAAGAGAAATTGAAACACAGAGAAAGATACAATAAAAAAAAACACCGCTTCACAGACACTGAACAAAAGGGCTATAAAGATTTTGACTAGCAGATAAAATAGCCGAGATGATGCAAGAGTATGACCACACACACACACAGACATCACGTGTGTTAGGGAGACTGCTGGAGGTAAGGGCCGGCTATACAAGGTAGAGGTATACAAGGTTCTGAGGCAGGACGTGGGGTTGTCATTGTGGGGACTACAAAAAAAGCACTGCTACCACGAAGAACTCGCAATATCCATCAGAGACGCGGGTGATGGACGGAGGCCGGAGTCTCAGATTTCAATTGTCTGCCGAGCAAACAAACCGCTTCCTAGGGCAAGACTCGCCAGCTCCCCGATGATGCCCGCACGTGCTGCTCGTTCTTCCACACAATAAAGCGCGCTCCACCGTCATTTCCCTCGACGTCCGCGCTAAACCCGGGCCTGGAAACTGCGCTCCAATACACGCACTCTTGATCTTTTAACAAATCCAGGATCCCAGTCGCGTGTGCTTTTCTCCCTCTCCATAAATACCCCATCGAATTTTTCCCCTAGCGTGGCGACGGGGAGTGTGTGTTAAACCACTTTCATTTGTTCAATCAACGTTTGAAAATATTTCCACGCTGTTTTTACTCCTAAACAATGGGTTCGACCCTTCTCGTTTCCCTAATCGTATTGCTGTGTTTTTCCTCCCCTCCCCTCATCTCCGCCGTCAGCGCCACCACCACCACCACCACCACCACCACCACGCTCCGGACAGAAGTAGAGTCCTGATTATTAAATTAATTTCCAGTTTACTTTATTGGCTGAAGGCTGCTCGCTCGCGCGCGCTCTCTTGTCCCTATCTTGCTTCTTTTCTATTCTTTTTCCAAAGCACGGTCTGTAACCCGGTTATAAGAAAGGGATTAGAGAGTGTTGTTACAGCGAGAAAGGAATTAAAAGTGTTGTTTCTGTAAGAAGGGGATTTCGCATCGTTGTAAAAGGAGTGCGTAAGGTCTTGATCTTCTAAAAGGGGTCACGTTGAACTGACGCCGACTTCAGTTGTTAGGTTCCGGTCTGGCTCCGCAGCTCCTTGAGAAACAAAAAATGATTACATTTTTTTGGGGGGCGTGGGAGGGTGGGAGTGAGGTTTTATAATTTGATTAATGTAGATGACTGTTCTCTCGTGGGTTTTTAAAATACGGGCCGTCCCGCTCTTTTGATTGGCTACACCCATGGTGTAGTTTCAGCTCCTTGACATGGTTTTAACACTGGGGGGAAAAAGAGAAGGATTTTCTTACACAAAAATGTTCGTGTGGTTTTGACTCAAAAAGTCTGAAGCGAAGACGACTGCCAGCGTTCTGCTGAAGGAAGAAAAACAAAACAAAAAAACAACAGCAAGAAAACAGAGAGAGAGAGAGAGATCAAAATCAAAAACGACTGGCAGCGTTCGGGGGAAAAACAGGACCCAAACACATATGAAGCTCCAAAAAAGAAAGTTTTTCGAATTTAATAGGACAGTACAGAAGATACGGGTGAGAGAAGAAAAAGTCTTGTTTCGAGAGGTTAGCAAGCGCGTGAAATATATTTTTTAATGTAGTAATTATATACAAATATAGCACTTTAGAGTAGGCATAGTTGTTCCTGTGGTGAACCAAATTATATTGTCTTAACTGCTTCTTTTTTGTGTGCTTTTTTTGTTGCTTTTTCTTCTTTTTTGTTTTGGATTTTATTTATGTCAGTACCTAGTGTTTGATTTATTAAGTTATTAAAGATTTTGTGGGTAGGGAGAGTAGGGGGCGGGGGTATTTTATTTATTTAGATGTTTATTTATTCTTTCATTTATATCTTGATTTATTCATTCGTAACTTATTTAATCAAATTTAAATTAAATGTGACAACGTGCCAAGTTACTGCACATCTGCCTTTTAATTACTGAGATATTTGCTTATTAGTATGTGTGTTTACTATGAATTAACTGACATTGATCTTCTGTTCGGATCAGATTTGTTTTATTTATGTTTTAAATACACACAAGAATTTGTTTTAAATTTACGACTTTATAGCGTCAAGTTAAAGTGTGTTCTTAAACGTGATGATTTTGTAGTTGTGATACTGCCAACAAATAAATATGTGAAATGTTTTAACAACAAAGCGACGAAGCACATTTCCAGAGTGGGTAAAACACTCAACACAGAGCGAAGTTATTATTATCACAAAGACTATTTGAAGAAGATTTACAGAGTCGCAAAAATGTTCCACAATAAAATAAAAAAATGACTAGACTACTAACAAAATCAGCGAAAACTTGAAGTGATCTTTGGAGTCTGTGAAACAAATAATGTTCGGTGAAGTGACCCAGACAACAACAGACGGACAAACCGAAAATTCGTTTTCAATCATTGAGAATTCAGCATGCAATGAAATTAACAAACTGACAGTTTGAAGCTGATTTCTGACCATCATTGAAATTATTCTCAACGAAATGGCATCCCTTAAATGCATATTTTCGGAGTCATTGAGACGGTTTATCCTTGGAAATGCAAACTGTTCTGCTCTGTGGCCAAACATGTTGCAGCTTGTGAATACTATACTACGACTATGTTTCTGTTGCAGTTTGTGAATACTATACTATGACTATGTTTTCTGTAGCACCATTTCCATCCCCCATCTGTATTATTTTTAATCATTGTTATTAGCTACTGTACTGTTGTTTGGGTACCTTTACGTGATCTGTTGTCGTTGTCGTTGTTGTTTTAGTGTTATTGTGAAGTGCTTCGAGCTCAGACGAGATGGGCGTTCTAAAACATCTCCTTCACTATTATTATTGGTAGTCAAGTAGTAGTAGTAGTAGTAGTAGTAGTAGTAGTAGTAGTAGTAGTAGTAATAGTAGTATAATTACATGATAATAATCATGATATACTTATACAGCACCTACCCTACGGTCCTAGGCGCTTTACAATGAAAACCAACATCCATATAGGCTGCCTATAAACATGTATCATTCGAAACACCATTCTTCTTCTTCTTCTTCTTTGAGCCAAACTCCCTAATTGTCACGCCCCACGAAAGCGATCGGAGCTCGGAAATCATATTCGCACACGGTCAGTCCGGCTCTAAACCGGCCGCCGACTGTTGACTCTTTCGACTAAAGCGAAGGTTAACAAGGAAGCACGAGACTGGACGATCAACACGACGGAAGCAGTACAGCACCCCGACAATGACGCCGACAACTATCCCCGGGCACCTATCACATACACCTGAACGTGACCGAACAATCGGGAGGAAACGATAGCTTGGAGTTAAACCTGCTCATTATCTACAATCAAGACGTTTAATACGGGCAAGCTGGGGAGAGGAAATTGGGGGAGGGCGGTAGCACGGGCAGCTGATTAAGGCAAGAGGTGGCTCATGGTGAAGTGGGAACTGCACACCGGAAGCAGTTGGGGCCGTTCCCAGGTTCGTCACAATACACAGTGAGTGAGCATGACACGCGTGACAACGGTGAGGAGGACACGCCGAAGAAAGGGTTTTCTGTTTCTCCCTTTAAGTCTTTCTGCTTCTTCTTCTTCTTCTTCTTCTTCTTCTTTGAAATGCGTGTCTTTACTTGTTGTTTTGTTTGTTTGTTTGTTGTTTTTCTCTTTTTTCCGAATTTGATTTGAAAAGTCATTTATTTTTATTTTTTATTTTTCCTTCTTCTCTTTTTCTTTTCTTCTTTTTTCTTCTGTTTTTATTTAGTAGCAATAGCAGTAGTTGTGGTATTTTTGGCATTCCTGTTTTGGTTGTTAGTGTTGTTGTTGTGGTGGTGGTGGTGGTGGTGGTGGTGTGTGTGTGTGTGTGTGTGTGTGTGAGAGAGAGAGAGAGAGAGAGAGAGAGAGAGAGAGAGAGAGCCACAGCGCCCACGAGTGAGTCCCCCCCCCCCCCCCCCCCCCCCCCATGTTTGTCGAAATGTTTAAATGTTTAATATTTGTGTAACGGCCCGAGAATAAACAAGTTTCAGTGAATAATTATGTGTGAGCAATAAAATCTCAATACAATTACTAGCTGAACTAACTGCAATGATACAGACGTCCAGAAACCTTTCAAAATAGCCGGTTCAAAATAGAGTCAGATAGAATCTTATCGCACGTGACTTATGTGTGAGCAGCGTATCAGGTTAGAATCTTAAAGATGTCCTAAAATGCCCGTAAACGTAACCGAAGCTGCCAAAATCTGCCAGTGAAACTTTACAGTTCCCAGATATTGCGAACATTACTGTCAACGTACACAGATTTCCAGCTGACAAACGCCTAGTGCCAAGCCGTACATCTCGGCAATTTGCCACACTGACATGCGCATTGAAGGCTTCCAGATTTCACCCAGCGTGCGCATAACGACCGCCGCGACTAGACGACGATCATTTCCGAAAGTAAGCGGAATGGTGCGAAACTATGCTGAAGATCGACGAGCTTCGAGCGATGACATACCGTTCACAGATCTAAACGCTTAAGCGGTGTAACACGGAGCATGGTTACATCTTCCCACAAGACTGCATGCGGCTCTGTGAAAGACGAGTCGATGAAGACACAAAGCAGGCGCATCTTCGTTATCGTAATGAGCGAGGTCTAGGTAGCGCCTCTTGGCAGCTTTTGCGTCATTCGAGTAATGAGGATTGCCAATCATCCTCCATAGTGCGGGCCATTTGGTCCTGGAACATCGTAGTTCGTGCTTAGCGACGCGTCACTGACACCTCGTACACGATGGGCTTGAGGGAGATGGTAGGGGAGAGAGGGGCAAAGTTTGGACATATTTGACAACGCTCATTTTGGTGTGAACGTACAGCTCTTGGCGCTGACCCGTGCCTAATGGACTAGCCCAGCCGAAGCCTAATTTGTTCCCCAGTTTGCACCTGAGGGATTGTCCTATGCGTTCACGTGAAATGAAAGCAAACAGAGATGCGGCCGTGGCCATTTGATCCCTCCCCTGCCGAGCGAGTTCTGTCTGGGTAAATGAGACCGCTACACCTCCGTAAACAGTAGACTCAATTAAAACAATAAAAACAGTATGTTGTTCTTTTTGCGTTTGCTTCAATTTCGGAGATATTTCTCCCGCCCGTGCTGCCTTTCTGGGGGAGGGCGAGGAGAGAAGGGGGGGGGGGGGGGGGGGGGGGGGTGGGTGGGGGGGGGGGGGGGGTTTAATAGACATGAAAGGTTGGGGTGGGGGGAGGGGATTTTAATAAACATATAAGGTTGGGGGTATGATTTTAATAGACATAAAAAGTTGGGTGGGGGGTAATCGCATAACTAGTGTTGTTTAATGAACTTCAGGTGTGTGTGTGTGTGTGTGTGTGTGTGTGTGTTTGTGTGTGTTGTGTGTGTGTTGTGTATTTGTGTGTGTGTGTGTGTGTTGTGTGTGTGTTGTGTGTGTTGTTGTGTGTGTGTGTTGTGTGTGTGTGTGTGTGTGTGTGTGTGTGTGTGTGTGTGTGTGTGTGTGTGTGTGTGTGTGTGTGTGTATCTGTGCCTGTGAGTGTTCTGGGAGCGAATTGGTTATCTGGTTGCTTGTTTCTTTCTTTTTCTCTCATTTATCTCAGCGTTTGGTTTAGGGATTCTTGATTATCGTGTAATATGTACTATAGACTATAAAAGTTTCCGATGGTCCGTATTTTTCTGTAACAGGTGAATATGTGGTTTGTTTTCAGACGTTCACTCATTGAGAAGTGCAACCGTGTACATTTACAGAGGGGGTTCATGTTTATTGAGAAAGAGGCTACTTCTTTCTCTTATGTAAAGTCTTTTCACAGTGGTCACACACACCACACACACACACACACACACACACACAACACACACACACACACGCACGCACAAACACACACAAAGGGGGGAAAAGAATACATTAAATGGCACATATAATATTCACTTATTTGTACTCGCATAAATAAGCATACACACGTAGCCGCATCCATGCACATAGCTACATTCATCTGATCTTCATGTTGATCGCTGTTGTCACGTATGTGACAAAAGATATGTGTTGTCACTGCTGCTTGACAAAGGACATGTTGTCACTGATGTGACGAACGACAAGATTTGATGACATCAAAGACATGCATTGTCACTGCATGTTTTGTCACTGCTGCTTGCTAAAAGACACCTGTTGTCAATCATGTGACGAAAGGCATGTGTTGCAACAGTTCAGTTCAATTCAACTCAAAATGGTTTCTATGCTCTCGGAAGCCCGCATGCGCTCAACCCAGTATCTCAGCCATTTCCCCGATCGTCGAGTGTTCCTCTGTCCATGCCTCTCTCCTCCAGTCGACCGATGGTGTCATGTCCTTGGCTTTGTGTTCGCTGGTAGTGTCTCAAGCTCCTCAACAATCACAGATCTTCCGAGACACACAGACGTGTTACAGATGTGACGTAAGTAAGTCACTTTTTTACGCCCAGACAACCAGGATTGTTATATCAGGGCGAACAGATGTGACGAAAGACATGTGTTGTCATTGAAAGACATGTTGTAGTTGCTGTTTAACAAAAGACTCGTTTTGTCACTGCTGTGACGAAGGTAATGTCGCGGGTGTGACGAAAGATATATATGTTATCACAGATGTTATGAAAAGACAGGTGTTGTCACAGTGAAGGACCTGTGTTGTCATTGATGTGATGAGGAGACAGGTATTGTCGCTGGTGTGAAGAAAAAGGCATATGTTCTCACTGACGTATCGAAGGGCATGTGTTGTCACTGATTGTGATGAGAACACATGTGTTGTCACTGATTGTGATGAGAACATGTGTTTTGTCACTGATTATGATGAGGAGGTAGGTGTTGTCACTGATGTGATGAGAAGCTATATGTGTTGTCACTGATGTGAGGAGAAGACAGGTGTTGTCACTGGTGTGACGAAAAAGGCGTATGTTTTCACTGGTGTGTCGAAGGACATGTGTTGTCATTGATGTGATGAGGAGACAGGTATTGTCTTTGGTGTGAAGAAAAAGGCATATGTTTTCACTGATGTTTCGAAGAACATGTGTTGTCACTGATATAATGAGGAGACATGTGTTGTCACTGGTGTGAAGAAAAAGGCCTGTTTTCACTGATGTGTCGAAGTACATGTGTAGTCACTGATGTGATGAGGAGACAGGTGTTGTCACTGGTGTGAGGAGAAGATAGGTAAAAGGCACATGTTTTCACTGATGTGTCGAAGGACATGTGTAGTCACTGATGTGATGTGGAGACTGGTGTTGTCACTGCTGTGATGAGAAGACATGTGTTGTCACTGATGTGATGAGGAGACAGGTATTTCCACTGGTGTGAAGAAAAAGGCGTATGTTTTCACCGATGTGTCGAAGGACATGTGTTGTCACTGTTTGTGATGAGAACACATGTGTTGTCACTGATGTGATGAGGAGACAGGCATTGTCACTGATTTGATGAGAAGACATATGTGTTGTCACAGGTGTGAAGAAAAAGGCGTATGTTTTCACCGATGTGTCGAAGGACATGTGTTGTCACTGATGTGAGGAGAAGGCACGTGTCGTCACTGGTGAGGATGAAAGACATACGTTGTCATAGAGGTGACGAAAGACATGTGTTGTTACTCCACGCGAGCAGAATATCGAGGCAAGAAGGATAAGGTGAGACGGAACAGAATGCAACGTTGCAGGCAGAGAGGTGCCAGGAATACATCTCAACACGTTTTCAGGTTGTCTGGGAGAGATGCTTTATGGGGTGCCTAAACAGCCCATCATCAGCTGAACGCGCCAAGCAGCGAGGGAAATTGGAAAATACCGTGATTTGTCACACATGTTTTCACCAGGCCTGTCAGTCCTAATCCCTGGCACAAGCGCTCAACAAGGTTATCAACATAGTTTGTGAAAACAAACCCAGGTCGGTTTTTTCCTCAAAGTGCAGGCGCCCTGTCTTCCGTCAAGATGTATGATGATGCCTTTCTCTTCTGCAACCACGCATACACACTACACACACACACACACACACACACACACACACACACACACACACACACACACACACACACACACACACACACACACACACACACCACACACACACACACACACGACACCACAACCACTCCACACTACACTAACACACTACACTCACGCACTCACACACATTATACACACCACCATCACCATCACTACAGGACATCATGCACACTACACTAACACATACACGCACGTACGCTCGTACGCACGCACGCATGCACACACACACACACACACACACACACACACACACACACACACACACACACACACACTGATAAAATGAAATGCTAAATGAAAACAACCTATATGTATCCAGCTGTTTAGAGGTGCGTTAATTTAATCTGCCTTATGAAAAATAATAAGCTGTTTCAAATCTAGCAACAACAGCAAGGCTGTAGAACAGGGATTTTCGTCTTCGCTAGCCTTTACTAACAAGAACAACGTGTATATCGGCTACGAGACAAATCATGTGATGAAGAATTCGGACAGTGGCGATCGTAAATTCCTGGTGTAACGAAGGCCATAACGAACGTCCATGCATGGCCGGAGCCACCAGTTCTGAAACAGTCTGCCTGGGGGCGTTCCGGCTCGACCAAGAAGATGGGGGGAGAGGATGGCGATGAGGATTCTGCACGAGTATGACTTCTCATCACTGCTAAAATGTGTCCTCGGCCATAACTGACATTTCAGTGTATATCCTCCTCCACTCTGCTCTCTCATAACCATCAAGGCTGGGGCAGTTTTACATCTGTATTGACAACGTTCCTATAACCACAGACATCTGAGCAGACTGCAGTATCCACCAATCGGATCGCCATCTCCCTTCGCCTTCTGTAGGCTATAACCACATCCATCCGGTCACTAATCAGTCGGACTTCTAATATGACTCACAGGCCTGTGTTCTGCGCCATAACTGTCTAGTCTCTTCGCCAAGTCTAGCTCATCTTCAAGAGCTCATCAGTCGTCCTCAGCTGGATCTGATCGTGCACATCGATGTGCTCCGTCGTGGTAGCAAGCACGGTGCGCCTTTAATCAACTCTTGCTCTTTCTTCTCTATGGGCAACGCTCATGCACCCTGTTATTCGCACACATTTTCACGTGTCGTACGTGTCTCGATGCAAGGGTGCTGCTATGTTCGGCTTTGGCTGAGTCAGTGAGATTAGCGGTGTCGCGCTGAGCTGTTTCGCGTTTTCTAACTCGACTGTTTTCACGGATGCATTGCTCATTAGACCGAAAGACTGCAGCACATTGTTGAAGGCAGTTCTTTATTCCGCGATGTCATGGGTCAGGTAGCTCAGTTGTGAATTGTGACTCGATAGAGCCTATCATTGGAGGAGGGAGCGGTGTGGGGTTGGGGTGTCTTTGTTGTTGGACTTGTTCTCATAAACAGGTTGTATTCAACCTGTTTATGTTCTTTGGCTTCTTCTTCTTCTTCTTCTTCGATTGGCAGGAAACAGCTGGGAAGACAAAACACGTGGTAGTAACCGGAGAAGACAATGAATCGGTAATTCAAAACCCTTTAGGGTATATCACGTGTATCTTGAAGCTGCTGTCGGATAATTAATGACGTATCGGATGACTAGGTCACCGGAGGAAGAGCAGACAACTCGCCCGAAGTATTTAGTACGCTACCCTTTATGTAACCATGCAGTTGCACTCCAACAGTCCATACGCAACTCTGATTCAATTTTGCCGCATGTCTCCATGCAGTTGCACTCGCAAAAGTCCATACGCCATTCTGATTCAATTTTACTGCTAGCACGGAGATTCTTTAGTACGCTACCCTTTACGTAACCATGCAGTCGCACACCAAAAGTCCATACGCCATTCTGATTCAACTTTGCTGCTTGCACTGACAAAGATTCTTTCGGCTCCGCAAAACCTTCGCACCTCCCCGAAACCGAACACCTTCAGCGCTGGACGGAGGAATTCGGCAGCAAAACGAGCGGTGTCATAACTGTCTGCTCTCCGACTGCACTCATTCGTTGGTCTGCAAATTGGCCGGCGCCGGGCAGCGCGCTTCAAAGGCGAGTGTTGTGACAAGCTATTTGCCTTTTGCCGCGTTCTGGAGCCCGTGTGGTGATGAGTGATGCGGGTCAAGCCAGCGCACCCCGGCGCTAACTGGACAGGTCATGATGGACAACCTCCGGCCGTGTCTGCACCGGCTTCTGGATGTGTGGCGTCCTCATCAGACTCTTGGCAACGGGGTGATCGTCTGGGATAAGACACTGTCCGTCTGACGAGGCTGACAGCAACACAGCGACCGTTTCGAAGCTGATGGCAACATAGCTACTGTCTCTGACGAGACATTGTCCGTCTGACGAGGCTGACAGCAACACAGTGACACGGTGGCCGTTTCGAAACTGATGGCAACATAGCCACTGTCTCTGACGAGACATTGTCTGTCTGACGAGGCTGACAGCAACACAGTGATCGTCTCGAAGCTGATGGCTGACGAGGCTGACAGCAACACAGTGGCACAGTGGCCGTTTCGAAGCTGATGGCAACATAGCCACTGTCTCGGACATGACATTGTCCGTCTGACGAGGCTGACAGCAACACAGTGGCACAGTGGCTGTCTCGAAGCTGATGGCATCATAGCCACTGTCTCGGACATGACATTGTCCGTCTGACGAGGCTGACAGCAACACAGTGGCACAGTGGCTGTTTCGAAACTGATGGCAATATAGCCACTATCTCGGACATGACACTGTCCGTCTTACGAGGTTGACAGCAACACAGTGGCCGTCTCGAAGCTGATGACAACATAGCTACTGTCTCTGACGAGACATTGTCCGTCTGACGAGGCTGACAGTAACACAGTGGCACAGTGGCTGTCTCGAGGCTGATGGCAACATAGCCCTCGGACATGACATTGTCCGTCTGACGAGGCTGACAGCAACACAGTGGCACAGTGGCTGTCTCGAAGCTGATGGCATCATAGCCACTGTCTCGGACATGACATTGTCCGTCTGACGAGGCTGACAGCAACACAGTGGCACAGTGGTTGTTTCGAAACTGATGGCAATATAGCCACTATCTCGGACATGACACTGTCCGTCTTACGAGGTTGACAGCAACACAGTGGCCGTCTCGAAGCTGATGACAACATAGCTACTGTCTCTGACGAGACATTGTCCGTCTGACGAGGCTGACAGCAACACAGTGGCACAGTGGCTGTCTCGAGGCTGATGGCAACATAGCCACTGTCTCGGACATGACATTGTCCGTCTGACGAGGCTGACAGCAACACGGTGGCCGTCTCTCAGCTGACGGCAACATACTCACTGTCTCGGATAAGAGAATGTCTGTCTGACAAGGTTGATAGCACAGTGACCGTCTCTAATAAGAGATTGTTTGTTTGACGAGGCTGGTATCACCACAGTGTCCGTCTCGAGACTAATGGCAACGCAGTCACCATCTCCGAGAAAGACTGTCCGTCTGACAAGGCTGATATCAACGCGATATCCTTCTCGAGACTGATGGCAACGCAGTCACCATCTCCGAGAAAGACTGTCCGTCTGACAAGGCTGATATCAACGCGATATCCTTCTCGAGACTGATGGTAACACAGTCACCATCTCGGACAGGAGATTGTCCGTCTGACGAGGGTGACAGCAGCACACTGACCGTCTCGAGACTGACGATAACATGATAGCCATCTCGGACAGGAGATTGTCCGTCTGACGAGGGTGACAGCAGCACACTGACCGTCTCGAGACTGACGATAACATGATGGCCATCTCGGACAGGATACTGTCCGTCTCATGAGACCGTTGGCAGCTCAGTATCCATCTCGGATAAGAGATTGTCCTTCTGACGAGGCTGGTGGCATGGTAGCTCAGTGACCATCTCGGATAAGATATTGTCCGGCTGATACCAGTGCCGCACTGACTCCCTCGGATATGAGACTTCCCGTCTGGCAAGGTCGACCAACGGTGACCATCTTGAATAGAAGACTGCGACTTACTGCCCGGCCAAAGGTTCTGTTCCTTAAGTCTTTGTTCAGGTTAAAATCAAGACGACAGTGCCTAAACTAATTACATTCTTCTCTCCGCTCATGGGTGGACGTAGCACCGTCACTAGCAAGTGCTTACGCTGCCCACCTTTCGCCTTTTTACAAAAAAATTCAGTTTTTACCATCTCGCAGTTTCATCAAAGCAAGACGATATTTTTGAAACAACAAGTGTTCAGTGACAGCGTGGTATTTGGAACCACCTGCTCCCAGTTTGTCATAAACAGTCGGAGCGGCAGACTTCAGTCTTTATCTCCACCAACCTGAACTGCCAGACCACAAGAAGAAGTTGAAAAATTTATGACTGAACGGCAGAGAACCCCTTGCTTGGAAGAAACCGAGAAGAAAGAGGCTGGGGCTAGAGGAAGGGGGAGGAGGAAGTGGGGGGAGGAGGAAGGGGGGGGTGGAGGCGGGGGTAAATCGTCATGGGAACTGGGTGTTCATATCAAACGATAGCACCGTGACCGGTATACTTTTCACGACAGCTGACGAGCCACTTGCTTTTCTCGCGTCTTGCCTCAAATATGCAACCCTCTCTCCCCCCCCCCCCCAAAAAAAGGACCCCCCATTTTTCTTTTCTTTTTAACTTGCCTGCTTCAGTACTAGTAGTTTAATTGCAAACAGCTTTTCATAGCTGAAACTGCGATGGGAAATATTTTCATAGAATAATATAGTAAGAATATTTACTCCTGGGTCGTCTTTGATCTGTTTGCTGGGCCGTTTAATTGCTTGAATTTTAGTTTGGGATTGTGTGTGTGTGTGTGTGTGTGTGTGTGTGTGTGTTGTGTGTGTGTGTGTGTGTGTGTTGTTGTGTGTGTGCGTGCGTGCGGGCGGGCGGGCGTGCGTGCATGCGTGCGTGCGTGCGTGCGTGCGTGTGTGTTTGTCTCCCTCTCTCTCTCCTATTTCCCCCCCAATGTAATTCATTTTTGTTA
>JABMCL010003156.1:137500-140000 GCA_018857735.1 Alviniconcha marisindica | reverse complement strand
AGATTTCGCTAGTCGATAACAGAAGAACGAATGGCTGGTGGTATTCAAATGTTACACAGAGATTATTCAAATGTACCATAATGAATCAGAGTAAGTTGAGTTATTATGGCTATATTCACAATTGGGAAAAGAGTTCTACTGTCAAATCGATCACCTTTTTATCGTAAATAAAAAATGATGGACCATTTTCTTCCATGAATTTATTCATTGTACTGTCGCGCTGAGTCAGTGCCCCATCCCCACCCCAAGTCATAATAAATAAACGTTCTCTTGAATCTTTTATGTGTTTAGATCTTGTTTTAGAACGCTAGCAGTCATTCATGTTTCAGATTTTTGATTGCAAAATGATTTGCCTAGTTTCATGGTTTCCATCGCTTTCGCTTGCGTGCTATCGACAACTCTACTGCCAAATGAACCAGCTTCCCGCTGTGAAATGGACTTTCCTGGGACCCCCGCGGCGACCAATGTGGCCAATGGACCTTCTTCTTCCTCTTCTTCTTCCGGTGTTGCTTAATGTCCTCGGATGTCGGTTGACATATAAGGGACAAGCTGAGAGCAATGCGTGCATAGTTCAGGAGCTGTGTGAGAGTCGAGGTGGACGTCCTGGGCTGTCCGTCCTAACGAGCCTTCTGGTTTCCGTGGACATAAAGAATTACTGAACCGTGCTTCGGCTGGTCAAATTGTCCAATGTCTGACATCTGAGCTGAGTCACTTCATCATCATCATAGCAATCTAACTTAATACGTAAACCACAGTCAGGCGAGCGTGACAAATCTGAACGTGTCATTCGTATTGTCAATATGTCAGCTGACATCTGAGGACATTAAGCATCACTTCATCATCATCATCAGCAATGCGTGAACATGGTTCAGTATTGCTTTACGTCCACGAAAACCACAAGGCTCGTTAGGACGGAAAGTCCAGGACGGCCACCTCGACTCTCACACAGCTCCTGAACTATCTCCAGTGGACCTCCTGTCTCTCCTGCCTTGACCGTTCTGCGTGCAGCAACAAAGCATCGTCAGCAGCAATTTAACCTCCTGGTAAGCCGCCAGACAAGCAGACCTTTGTGGACGGAAAACGCGCAGGGAAAGCGCGCGCTTATGGGGCAATTCGGAGCTAATTATGATATCCTTTACAACGGCCAACAAGCCAAACAAACGCATCCCACTTCATACGCTCTTGATGGCTGTTCTTTCAACAAGCCAAACAGCGCGCGCAGAGGCCTGAACTGTGGGGTGGAAGAAAGGGTCAGGCCGTTGACAAGGACCTGTTAGGGCCCGTAAATAATCACTGATACCTCGGTTAGTAAAGGGGGAGTAGGGGGGCTGGGTAAACCGAGACACCGCGGTCCCCGCCCCGTGAATTAGTTTGGCGGTGGCAAGGAGCGTGTCCGCTAATATTGATGTACCCGCGCCGCGACATGTCGGCAACAATACTCCCGCTCCGTAGCAAAACAGCTCCCCAGCTCGCCACCCGTATCATGTGAGCACCCCTTTCTCTCTACCCCAGTGCCAACTGGGCGGGTGTCGCGGAGTGCACGCACGGTGTAGAGCCTACAGAACCGGTGTAGAGCCTACAGAGTCGGTGTAGAAGAGCCTACAGAGCCTCGCTGTGCTGGAGAAGGGACCGGCCACCGACCATGTACATGCAGCTAGCAGCATGCAGTGCTTTAAGGTGAGACTTTGAGGAGAACCGGAGAGCACAAGCCAAGAGTCGAACGCGCCGGTAAGTAAGTAAGTAAGTAAGTAAGTAAGTAAACATGGTGCTTAACGTCCACAGAAACCGTACGGCTTATTAGGGACGGGGAGAAGGGGGGGGGGTATGGAGGTGGGGGAAAGGGAGATTATGTACCTATCGCTACACTGTCACCGCCAGAATGACTTCTGCATTAAGATGGGCAGCGATGAGAGCCATTTTAATGTTTCAGTAGGAAGTGAGGACAAAGTCACAAGACAGTGTCCACAAACCACAACCTTTTTGAAGAGAAGGAGAGCCGAAGCGGTATCGAACCGAGGTCCTTCCGCTTACCAGCCTAACGCCTTACCGCCAGGCCAAACCGGCTCACGCAAAAACGCGCCGGTCCGCCTTCAGGGTTTAAATTTGGAGAAAAGGGGGTGGGGGTGGGGGCAGAACAGACGTGACACGCCGGTACGCCTTCAGGGCTGGAATTTAAGGGGGGCGGGAGAGAGAGAGAGAGAGATTAGCCCAGTGTCGGACACGCCGGTACGCCTTCAGGGTTGGAATTTAATGGGGGCGGGGTGAGAGAGAGAAGAGAGGAGAGAGAGAGAGAGAGAGAGAGAGAGAGAGAGAGAGAGAGAGAGATTAGCCCAGTGTCGGACACGCCGGTACGCCTTCAGGGTTGGAACTTGAGGGGGGGGAGAGAGAGAGATTAGCCCAGTGTTGGACACGCTGGTACGCCTTCAGGGTTGGAACTTTAGGGGGCGGGGGAGAGAGAGAGAGACAGACAGACAGACAGACAGACAGACAGACAGAGATT
>JABMCL010003156.1:97500-120000 GCA_018857735.1 Alviniconcha marisindica | reverse complement strand
TGTGCTTAACGTCCGCAGAAACCATAATGCTTATTAGGGTCGGGTGAAGGGGGGAAAGAGGTGGGGGAGGTGGAGGAAGAGGGAGATTATATACCTATCGCTACACTGTCACCACCAGAATGACTCCTGTAATTAAGATGGGCAGCGATGAGAGCCATTTTGATGTTTCACTAATTGTGAGGGACAAAGTCACAAGACAGTATCCACAGACCGCACAACTTTTGAAGAGAAAGAAGAGCCGAGGCGGATTCGAATTGAGGTCCCTCTGCTTACCAGCCTAAAAGCCCGTTCTTAACTGGGCGAATGTTTGTTCGCCAAACATACTTCGGACACTTCGATGAACTATGATTCGTTTCTTAATTGAACTTTTAGTTCGCCGAACATGGTTCGGACAGTTCGACGAACTTCGTTCTCAACTGGCTTGTAAGCTTCGGTCCGAACTTGCGGCAGACGCGAAGCAGACAGCATGATCGAAAATGTAGGCTAAAGTCAAGTCAAGTCAGGTCAATATACTTTAACCATCCCTCACAGGGTAATTCAACTAACTACTATCTCATTCTTGGTCTCCGAGACAAGGCTGCGCCTCCCACAAGACAACAAATAAACAAATTCCCTCCGAAGCGAGTGAAGAACCTAGCGACACCGTCATCCATTTGTATTTGTATTTCTTCCTCCTCCACAGGAGAGCTCTGCTCTCAGCCAGTCAGAGGCAATGTTCGTCGAATAGGGCGACTGTTCCCAGAATATGTTGAGCGAAGCTTTTGGACCCCGAATATAGCTTCGTCGCAGTTCGACGAATACTTCCAACTAGGTTCGCGAAGAAAATTTCGCCCAATTAAGAACCAACTAGGTTCGCCAAATACTCCCAACTAGGTTGGCGAACAAACATTCGCCCAATTAAGAACGGGCTTAACGCCTTACCGCTAGGCCAAAGGGGCTCATTAATGTGGCGATACAAATGTAGCGATATAGGTCTTGACTGGAGTTGAAAACCGCCTGGTGAAACTTTACCATTATTGTTGTCTAACCGTGTTGCCACAGTGAATGAACAAATGATAACTGAAGTTTTGTAATGGCAATGCCCCGTCTATCGTCCCTGTTGCAGGTCAGTTTCTTTTTCTTTAAGTCACTCTTTGACTATTTCAGTTATTGGTATAATAATTGTCGTAGTTTCAGCACTCATGAGACTCAGTACCGTGAATTTGTTTTCCTTTTCTCAGTCTAACCTTTGTCCAGGAATATTGCAAAGTATGCATATTACAGAGGAGCACCTTTCCAAAAGGTTTTTCAGTAAGTGTCCGTCTTATTCTGGTACTGGTCTGTTTGATCATCTTTTCCCTATCTTTCTTCTGTAACAGTAGTGGGGGTTTGTGATCAAGTGTGTGTGTGTGTGTGTGTGTGTGTGTGTGTGTGTGTGTGTGTGTGTGTGTGGTGCGTGCGTGCGTGCGTGCGTGCGTGCGTGTGTGTGTGTGTGTTATTGTTGTTGTTGTTGTTTGTTTGTTTGTTTTCCCCCTGACGAAGATACGTTTGTCGAGACGTCGGAGAGTATTGCTTTTCGAGTCTTGTATCCCGTGACCAGTACTATTTTTTCGGCGAGTATGTTTTCCTCGTTCTTTACCGCTTGTACAACTTTCTTTGTCGTAAGTTCTGTAGAATAACTGTCTCCTAACTGTCCCTTGACCGCTTGAAAACGAGAGCCTTTGTCAGTCCAACTTCAGTTGTGGCTCTCACTCTGCCTAAATCAAAATAAACTAAGAACGAAAGAAAGAAACGTTCCGATTCAACCCCTTGTGTGTTCTGATGCAAATACACGGGCCGGCAATCATATATATCAGGGCCTGTGACCCATGACTCAGCTAACAAAACGGTCTCACACAGCCTCATACTGACAAACACACGGGCAATCAAACACAAAACAATACAGTCTCACGCAGCCTCATACTGACAAACACACGGGCAATCAAACACGAAACAATACAGTCTCACACAGCCTCATACAGTCACACGGGCAATCAAACACAAAACAAAACAGTCTCACGCAGACTCATACAAACACACGGGCAATCAAACACAAAACAATACAGTCTCACGCAGCCTCATACTGACAAACACACGGGCAATCAAACACGAAACAATACAGTCTCACGCAGCCTCATTCAAACACACGGGCAATCAAACACAAAACAAAACAGTCTCACGCAGACTCATACAAACACACGGGCAATCAAACACCAAACAATACAGTCTCACGCAGCCTCATGCTGACTCGAAAACACAGGGGCAGTCAAACACGAAACAAAACAGTCTCACGCAGCCTCATACTGACAAACACACGGGCAATCAAACACAAAGCAAAACAGTCTCACTGACGTAGACTCATTCAAACACACGGGCAATCAAACACAAAACAATACAGTCTCACACAGCCTCATACAAACACACGGGCAATCAAACACCAAACAATACAGTCTCACGCAGCCTCATACAAACACACGGGCAATCAAATATAAACCAATACAGTCTCACGCAGCCTCATACAGTCACACGGGCAATCAAACACGAAACAATACAGTCTCACGCAGCCTCATACAAACACACGGGCAATCAAATACCAAACAATACAGTCTCACGCAGCCTCATACAAACACACGGGCAATCAAACACGAAACAAAACAGTCTCACGCAGCTTCATACAAACACACGGGCAATCAAACACGAAACAATACAGTCTCACGCAGCCTCGCATTGATTCAGACTCCCCTTCGTGTCAGTCAGTCACAGATACTCTCTTTCCCTCTCGCCCTCTTTCTCTGACCTTTCCAAGATTCCGCCACTTTCAACCACCATAAACACAGCGTCAGGCAAGGAGAGCCGAGCATCTCTCTTCTGTTTATTTGCATCTACATCCGCCGATGTTTCGTCTAACTGACGCATTTACAGAACGCGCAAAAGCACCAGAGCAGACCTGCAAAGCACGCCGCATCTCATGGTTAAAAAAATAGCACTTTTGACAATTGCCAATCTCAGCAGACATGGAGTAGGGGGAGACCACCCAGTCGTCCCGCTAACTTAGCTCCCTTCCTTCGATCGTCTCAAACTGCGGACCTTTGCTTTCGCTGTTTGTTCAAGGGACGGAACAACAGGTATTAAATGTTTGGTTGTCTCCCATTCAGCACATTGCGGAAACAGTATGGCGGTCATGGCTTAGAGGTAGGCATTGTAGGCTACATTTGGGGAACATACTACGCCTTCATCGATTCGGGAACGTGTATATTTAGATGGATTCCGACCTAAAGAAATTGGCACGTGGATGAAGGTTCATTTTCGCTTCGGAGGCGTCTGTTACAGAAGCAGAAGCAGTGAAATCCAGTGTTGACGAAGCAAAACAAAAGGAAGGCGAACATGAACAATCTCAACAACAACAGCAATAATTCTCTTTGATTGGAAAGATATGCCGTTTTGTGTGTGTGTGTGTTTTCTTTTCTTTTTATATATATAATCAGTGTTGAGTTTTAAATTTGACAGAGCTCAGGAAGCTGTGTGAAAGCCGTCGAGGTGGCCGTCCTGAGCTCCCGTCCCTAATAAGCCTACGGTTTCTGTGGACGTAAAGCAACACTTCAACCATTTAAATCTGGCTGTCAGATGGAGATGCTCAGAGTTCAGGAGCTGTGTGAAAGTCGAGGTGGCCGTCCTGGGCTCCCGTCCCTAATAAGCCTACGGTTTCTGTGGACGCCAGCAACACTTCAACCATTTAAATCTGGCTGTCAGCTGGAGATGCTCCGAGCTCAGGAACTGTGTGAAGGACTCCGCACGGCAATCTCTATGGACGTAAAGCAACATCGAAGAAGACGGGCGATGTGATTTTGTCCCTAATACGTCAACCCGACATTTGAAGACATTAAGTCCCACCTCTAAGACTTATCTTGAGAGTTAAAGAAACCATAGCGTCCTCAAGGAAGACATAACGGTATTCGGCGTGGGAGAGAGTAGACAGCTAAAACATATGCTGATTAAAAAAGAGCGGCATTGTATGCATGCGCGTGCACGCAGAGAGAGACACACAGAGAGACAGACAGACACACACACACACACACACACAAACACACACACACACACACACACACACACACACACACACACACACACACACACACACACACACACACACACACGCATGCATGCACCCACGCACGCACGCCGCGCGCGCACACGATCTTTGAAACTCGCAAAGCTCGCACTTATATCAAATAATAGCACTGACCCAACGTAACACTGAATCAAGAGTTGCTTTAACCTATTCCGCCCAGCGCCCAACTCGGAGTCGGGCGCAGAAACTCGTTTCATCAAACCGGTTTTAGAAGTTGTAGAACTATGCACACTAATGAAAGATGGAGGTAACTACAACATTGTTCGTTTTTAATCATGTGAGCAAATTATGGTAGCTCTACCTACGTAGAAGGGGAAATAATGAACTCTGAACACAACAGCTGTGGGTTCGTTTGTTTTTAGCAGCAAGGCTAAAAACGCCTAGGCAGCAGAGGCTGCACAAGCATTAAAGCCTTCTCAGAGCTGAAAGGGTTAAACAATGGAATGGCTGAACCTTTCGGTTTCATGGGTCATACATCTTTGAAAATAGCTGAGCGAGAAAGCGAGAAACAACAGAGTTTAACACCGCCGAAGTCAGTCAACCAATACCAAACACAGCAGTGCCCACGCATCAAGACCCGGCGCTTGAAAAATGTTGTGAATTGGTGAACTAGTCCAAAGTTTTCCAGATCATGGTGGAGGAACGTGTTCTGTGTCAGCGTTTTCATTGACACACGTGTAAGCGTAATAAGGGACTAGTAAAAAACAAGAAAACTAAAAGCGGTTGACTGGTGCTGCTCTGGTGGTATGGTTGCCATCACACACAGAAAAGAAAACCCCGCAGTTTTCAGATATTTTCTTCGCCATGTGGAATGTCGATTGACGCACGAAATACTGCTTAGAATTTGCTAACCGCCCATCAAAATGTCTTCTAGAAAATGAGTTTGTGCCATGATACCAAGGTCTGCCTCGGTTGACACAAGACAGCGCTTTAAGCGATTATCACACGGGCAACGTTGCCATCGCCGCAACAGCGACAAAAATAAATAAATGAAAAAGCTTGAGTGTCAGACAGTCGCACAAAACAAGACTCTATGAACGAGGTGAAGGAAAAGTAGAACCTATTTCTTTGTCTACGACGATATCAAAGCCATTGGCAGGAACAGGGCTTTCAGCTCTCAACAGCTCCAGCAACAAGCAAAACAATTTGGTGTTTTGTGGTAGCTACCTCGACAACATTCCTAGTGTAAAGATCGCTTTACTCTCACGGTATCGCAACGCAACTGCTGGGTGAAAGACGACTCTTCGAATTGCGTTGCGTATGCCTGTGACTGAGGAGCGGGGTTACCCCCCCCCCCCCCCCGCCCTCCCCCCTCCAATCCCCCCCTCCCCCCTTCCCCGGTCTTTGTCTCATGTGGCCCGTAGTTGACCTGGGGGTAACATTCTTCCCCAGTGATTCGTTGACCAAACGAGGAGCCATTTGACAAACTCTCTGGCTATCTTGAAAGGGATGGTTAGACTGGTGACTCTGTAACAGTAACGACGACCACAAGATCTTCTTCGTGACGAACTCTAAAATCTACAACATGCACGATAATCATACCCTCGCCACGATGACCTCAGAACCTTCACCACTGTCCGCGCGACACAATCTTCACCACCATGGTCACAAAAAGACTCGACACTACAAGGACCGCGAAACTTACAACCACAAAAATAGAGCTACGACGATAATAAACAATGGACGTGACATGACAATTACAAAAACCGACACGATGACGATCACAGAATTTTTCAGCCGTGATGGCAACAATTATCAACAATAACGGCGACCGCATAAAACGTACACACACACACACACACACACACACACACACACACACACACACACACACACACACACACACACACACACACACATAAACAAACAAACAAACAAACAAACAAAAAACTACGACCACCACAGATGTCTACAAGTACGACAAAACAAAAACATACAACTACGAAATCAACACCATGATGACAGCAAAAGCCTGCACCTTCAAAAACCTACAACCTCGCCGACCACAAAAGCTACCTGAGCAAAATTCCAGACCACAACGACCAGAAAAATCAAGACGACGACGACCCAAAAATCTACAGCTATAAAAGAAAAGGAAAAGGGGAAAAAAGCAGCTTACAGTCAACCTAGTAGATCATTTAACGGCGAAATACATCATTTAGATCAACACCAAGCCTACTTCATCACATAGAAACAACTAAACATCCACAGAACCTACAACCACAAAAACTTCCAACCTCTGCCGACCGACCATTGACGATGCCCACCACGAAAGGTTGAACCCACGACGACCACAAAATCCACAGCCACAAAACCTTACATGTCACTTAGACCACAACACCCCACAACCACGACCACCACAAAACCACAAACCACAAAAACCGAAAACCACGGCGACCACGAAAAACCCATAACCACGACGACAACAAAACTCCACAACCATAAAAACAACAATCATGACGACCAGGAGAACCCATAACCACAAAAACCAAAAACCACGGCGACCACGAAAAAATCACAACCACAAAAACCGACAACAACGACGACTGCGAAAACGCACAAACACAGAAAATGACAATAACGCCCCCTTCCCCCATAAAAACAAAACAAAAAACAGCCTCATACACACACACACACACACACACACACACACACACACACACACAAGGAGACAACCGCGACGGCCATAAATCTCCCAAACCACAAAAACCGACAACCACGACGACGACGAAAACCCACAAACACAGAAAATGACAATAACGACCCCTCCCCCAAAAACAAAGCAAAACAAGCAAACAAACAAAAACAGCCGACCACAAACACCCGACAACCACGACGACCACAGAACCCCACAGCACAAAAACAACAACCACGACGACCACAAAACCCCACAGCCACAAAAACCTACAACTACGACGCTGGAACAAAATGAGTTGTGACAAGGCAAATTCCACAAGGGCCGCGTTACCAGCGCGATGACAAATTTGTGAGGCTTGAAGCAGCGACGCGGGGGCGATGGCTCAAGGTGTAGGGTTGTGCTGGAGTGTTCCGCTATGTGCCCGTGATGCACGCCGCGCCACAAACTGGGGCGACAGCAGCACTAGCACGTGCACCCAGCCGCGAAATGTTGCCCGCTCCTATCGCGTGGCATCGCGTCCCTTGGGGCCCCCGTCACGTCTGCCCGAGGGGCTAGTTGCCTCACACCTGACCTCTCCATCCACCGCCTCTCAAATCTGCAGTCATCGGGGCTTCTGTGCTGGCTAAACCACAGGCCGGGAGGATGGAGAGGTCCATCGTCATTAGTGCTTGGCACGGATTGATTTCAAAGTTATGCTTTCTCAACCTCGGAACGGTTCTGGGCCGCGATATGTTTTTGATCTTTTACTCTATACGTACCTTTCCGGCAGTTTCGCTCTTCTTCTGATACACGTCATTTTTGGAATCCCATCTTTCTGCACCGAAACCTGTGGACAGTGTCCTTTTCCATGCCAGGGCCCTCTTTGCTGGGAACCAGGTGTCACTTTAATTACCTTCAGACATGCTCACGCTTTCCAATAATTCACGTCTTCCCTCAGTAGAATTATGTTCTCTTGGTTTTCAATAGTTCCACGAATGAACTTTCACCTGTCTCCTTCCAGTTCTTCCATCTCCCTGCACTTAATTGATGCAATATTTAGAGGCGCTTTTGTTGTAATTGTGTTGTTGGTGAGAGTGCTGGCTAACTGCAATGCAGTGTTTAGGTTTGTGATTACTGTGTAGTGGTCTCTGTTGCCTACCTTGCATGGGTTGTTTGTCGTGTTTTTTATGTACACGCTTAAGGCGCTGAATGTAAGAGTAGGGGTACATTGTTTTTCATAATAATAATAATAAATAAATAAAAATGGAAATTTGTAAAGCGCCTACCCCGCGGCTCAAAGCGCTGAACAAATAGAACACACATAATGTACATCGAGATGGAGAATGTTATCCGCAATTTGACAAAAGCTAGCACATTATTATTTAGCTATTACATATTTTCCCCATCATGACTATGTCCGTTCGGGCATTTATTCAGGTATTAAAATTATTCAGTTTTACGTGGTGAAACCGCCAAAGGGCATTACTCTTAAAAACTAAAACAATTAACATCTGGCGGCTCTTTCCACGTCCTGACAATTACCCTGGATACTATGCATAGTCACTGACTGCCGTAAGGTGTAGATATCCGTAATGTTCTTCTGGATAACGCGAGAAGGGTTCTGAAACTGGTTCACTCAGATGTTTTTAAGTGAAAGAACTGTGCTAAAGGTACCAGTGATTCGCTCCAACTGACGTAAAAGTGAAACGTTAACCAGCTACCCCAGTATTGTGCTTCTTCGCCGCAACAGTAAAACTAAACTGGTGCCCCTTCTTCTTTTTCAACGTAACAGTAAACCTCTGGCCTTGTACCTCATTGTTCTTCTTCAGCGTAACAGTAAAACTAGCCTGGTATCCCTTGTTCTTCGTCAACGTAACAGTAAACCTCATTATTTTACAGCGCAAGTCCATAAGTAATATATTCTATTTATACAATGCTCGTGACCTTTGTACGTTATTGCGTGCTCTTTGGGTGTAAATCTCTTATATATGTAGATTTTATTTCCTTTTGATGTTGTCGTTGTTGTTGTTGTTGTTGTTGTTGTTTGTTCATGTGTGGCACCCACGTTTTCCTTTGAATAGAATAAGAAGTATTTCATTTTACTTGACTCTAACATGGTTCGGCATTGTTCGTCTCCCAGGTAAAAGTGAACCTCTGGCTGGTACCCCATTGTTTTACAGCGTTCACTCCAGCTGGAGTCTCATCACTGAAGTGTTTGTGGCAGTGGCAAGCATTTGAGCAATCTGTGTAGCGCGGTTGGGTATGCGTCGAGGGCTGAACTAAGCGTACTCATTACAGGCTTGGTTGCCGGACTGATGTCTGCAATGATGATGTTGTCAGGTCCCTGGGTCGCATTCCTTCACGAAGGACGACACAACTACAGCAACACGCTCCAGGACTTACGAGGCAGGTTCCGGTAATGATGATGCTGTCAAGTCACTGGATGGTATTATATCTACATGAACAATGGCCCTGCCACTTGCACTCGCCAGGACTGGAACAAGACGAGGCTTAAACAATAATGATGCTGTCAAGTCACTGGCTCACGTTACCTTCACGAACCATTGCTTTGCCGGTTACACCGGAGAGGGCAGATAGAGACTGTCTCGCTGCACCTTCTAGGATTGACAAATACGATGATGTCTGCATTGAGATGACGCCGTCGAGTCACTTGGCCGCATTAACTTAATGAACAATGGCTCTGCCATTAACACCCCGAAGACTGAACAAGATGATGGTTATGCAGCAATGGTGTCAAGTCGTATTACCTTCACGATCAACAGTACCGCCAGGTACAAATTCCACGACTGGCAAAAACTTATCAAAATGACGAAATGTGGTAATTATATCAAGTCACTTGGTTGTATTGTCTTTACGAGAAATGGCACTGCAAATGACGCCCTCCCAAGACTGCTAACTATGATGTTTGCCATAATGATCTTGTCAAGTCACCATGTCGCAGTATCTCATCAACATCTCCAAACCGGACGACGTCAAAATCGGCAATAATGATGTCAAGTCTCTCGTTTGTTATTAAACTTTTCACTTTTTTTTTTTTAGCAAGCTCACTGAATCTGTGAGACTGATGCATGTGTGGTCTGACTGCCAGGCAATCCAGCGGAGGGCAGGAGTGACTGCCTCCATCTCCATTGTTGAGACGTATAGGCTGCAGTCTTCATGGGTGATAGTCGCACCTTGCTTGATATTGTGCCAATCTAATGTCTGATTATACCGATTTGTACAGTTAATGTTTCCGCACTGATTCTTTTACCGGGAAATTTGAAAAGGCGTCTTGCTGCTGCATGGTTGGCTGGGTAAATCTGTTTAACGCCGAGTCGTCTCCGTAGATCAGAGGTAATAGCGGGCCCGAGATCACAGGAACTCGAACTCGAACTCGAAAACTTTATTTTACGAGGATTGTAGTTTAGGTTCAATCAAAAACCTAACAACTAGTCCTTGTTAAGCTACTGGTGAGTAAATGTAAAATTACAGGAGGTGGGGGAAGAAGGGAAACTATACCTATCGCTACACCGTTACCACCGGAATGATTTCTGCATTAGGATTGGCAGCAGTGTACGCCACTGTAATATTTCCTTTATTGTGAGGTCACAGTCACAAGATAGTGTCCATAATTTACAACTGTCGTAGACAAAGGAGAGAGCCGAAGCGGAATCGAACCGAGGTCCTTCTGTTTACCAGCCTAACGCCTTACCTCTGGGCCAAACCAGCTCACGTGCCTTAAGGGTAACATGAACGACGTTTTATAATCCACGCGACGCAGAAAATATGGACTCTTTCTTTCGATGGATGCTTTCACTGCAGCGACAAGACGTCGGAACGCGTTTGAATTATAGAGTGAACCCCCACTAAATTCTTGACGACACAAAGCGAGTTATTCAGCACTTTGTTTCCCTGCTTTTGCCGCTTTGAGTTTGTGCCCCGGAAAATTGCTCATTTTTTCCCTCTCACAAAAGCATGAAAATGGAGTACCCACACACTGCGAAATTCTCGGAGACTGTCGATTTATGCGGTGGTCCTGCTGTTTTCTTCCTTCTTGCTTGATTGCGCTTTATATATGTATGCGGGGCATGTTTGATGTACGCCCCGGGTGTGTGGTATGACAATGTTGTTCCTTTCTCGGCAAGTTATTTTATCAGCGATGCGGGATGTTTTTTCGGATGCCGGTTTGATAGCTCTTCATATCATGGCAATTTACTTAGTCCCTCCCGTTCGAAATAGTAGGAATACGTCCGAATTCCAAGGTTTCGCATGTCCTCTCTCTCTCTCTCTCTCTCTCTCTCTCTCTCTCTCTCTTCTCTCTCTCTCTCTCTCTCTCTCTCTCTCTCTCTCATTAGTAGCTTAGCAATCCTTGTAAACTAAAATGTTCTCTCTCTCTCTCTCTCTCTCTCTCTCTCTCTCTCTCTCTCTCTCTCTCTCTCTCTCTCTCTCTCTCTCTCTCTTTTGTCCTGTATTTTGTTTGTATAATTACAGACTTGTGTTTTCAGTGTGTGTGTGTGTGTTGTGTGTGTGTGTGTGTGTGTGTGTGGTGGTGTGGTGTGTGTGTGTGGTGTGTGTGTGTGTGTGTTGTTGTGTGTGTTGCTGCGCTGTGTGTGCATGCGTGCGTGCGTGCATGCGTGCATGCGTGCGTGTGTGTGTGTGTTTCTTCTTCCTTCTTAGCTTCCTTGCTTGCTTGCTTTATGTGTGTGTCTTAATTTAGTTTGTGTGGGTAAGGGGCTGGGGAGGGTGCGCGAATATGAGTACTGGAGTTCGTCCGTGGTAGTGTGTGCGCGCATGTGTGTATGCGCATGTGTCAGTGTGTGTGTGTGTGTGTGTGTGTGTGTGTGTGTGTGTGTGTGTGTGTGTGTGTGTGTGTGTGTGTGTGTTGTGTGGTGTGTGTGTTGTGTGTGGTGTGTGTGTGTGTGTGTGTGTGTGTTGTGTGTGTGTGTGTGTGTGGTGTGTGTGTTTGTGTGTGTGTGTGGTGTTGGTTGTGCTCTTTTAGGGGTGTCTTTTAGGCGGGAGCAGTGAGGCTGAGGGACCGTGGAGGGTATTGCACCCACAATGTGCATGTAGAAGCCAATTTAAACAAACAACAACAACAACAACAACCAAAACCAAAACAAACAACAACAACAAAAGATGGGGATGAGGTGAAGACAGAAAAATTATAAACCATTTTCTGGTGCTGGGCCTCAGCCAGCCATCTCACCACTATGGGGTGGCCGCCACCACCACCACCACCACCACCACCACACAGGCGGCTTCCAGAATGGAACAATCGTCCTCGATGACTGCAGGGGATGCGATGTACATCTGCCACGACCAGCTCACCATCGCCCAACGACTCGACTCGCTGTTGAAGAAAGTGGCGTAAAGAGTTCGCTCCCTTTGCCACTGATTAACTCCCCTCGCGCGGCCAAACAGCAGCCGATGGGTCCGAGATATCAAATGGGTGACTCGGGCGATAAAGTCAGCAGCGCCACTCGGAGCCTTCTCGTGCGAGAAATTAACTGCTCCGGCAAAAGATAAGATAAACCGTTTGCTGCAACACACCCTCAACACCAAAAATTCAGAAGAAAAAAGAAAGGAAACCGCCACCACCAAAAAAAAAAAAAAAAATCAGAAGAGAACGTGAACGGAGCTAAAAATCAAAGTAAAAAAAACAAAAAAACGTGAGAGAGAGAGAGAGAAAAAAGCACGAAATTGAATATAAGATTAAAGAGGGCAGTTGTCGAGAAGTAAAACACGAGTGTTGGGAGGCAGAGAGGTCCCCTGGTGGCTGTCCTGCGCCTGGCGAAACGATTCAATCCGCTACTTAGAGCAGACAGCCGACCCGTTTCCACGACGAGATCTCCTCCACGCAACACAGAGGACGAAGATTGAACGGACGGTGTGCAACGCAGCGCGAAAAAGCACCTGTTTTCTAATTGGGGTGCGCGCCAGCTCCTCCGTGGAGAGCTTAGGACAAGTGAGGGGAGGAGGTGGGGGGGGGGGGGGGGGGGGGGGGGGTGGGTGAGTGGGTGGAGGCGACAGGGGGATGGGGTGTAGGTCCCTTGAGCTCCACGCGTGAAGGGACTTCCCTGGCCAGTCACAGGGCCGGATGGTCCCTGCAACGTAATAGAGTCCTGTCCTTCGGGAGTCGTTGATGGCGATTGCTGCACCAGGAGTGCGTTTCGGTGACGGGTTGACTTCTGTTTTTCTCCGGGATTTGAGTCTCGTTAATAGGTTCCTGTGCCGTTCAAGCGGATTTTAATGAAGTCGACTGACTGCAGCAACAGCACAGGGGGGTGTTGACGGAAAGTAATTTGAAAGTTAGCCCCCCCCCCTCTCTCTCTCTCTCTCTCTCTCTCTCTCTCTCTCTCTCTCTCACACACACACACACACACACACACACACACACACACACACACACACACACACACAACACATCTCTCTCTCTCTCCTCTCTCTCTCTCTCCTCTCCTTCTCTCTCTCTCTCTTCTTCTCTCTCTCTCTCTCTCTCTCTCTCCTCACGCGTGCATGCGCAAGCACACACAACACACACACAATGCGCGCGCGCGCGCGCGCGCGCACACAACACAACACACACACACACAACACCAAAACACAAGACACACACACACACACAAGACCCACACACACACACAACAGCACACACACACACACACACACCACACACACACACACAACTGACACACACGCACACACATACACACACACACAACACACACATACACACACCAACACACACACACACACACACACACACACACACACACAACACACACACACGCAACACACAACACACACACACACACACACACACACACACACACACACACAACAACACACACACGACACCACACACAGCAACACACACACACACACACACACACACACACACACACACACACATTCTTAATAAACATATTCATAGCCATAAACATTTCTTCAAGACACACATTTGCAGACAAACAAGAACTCTTGAGACTAACCCAAAAAAGTAACGCGTTCTGTATTGAAATAACCTCATTTCAAGCATGGACGGCACGAGATTACAAGTACGTTTTCTAAAGAGAATGGCAGGTTCTGGAGCGAAACATTTGTTTCACTACATATTTTATATATACCTCCACGCAGCTGTAAACTGGAGTGAAAATCTCAGCCTCGATCTCCCACCAACACGTTTGAGGGGTACTGACTTTTTGGCTCATGGGAAGAGGCAATTTCTCGGCATGTTTCTGTTCATTGCAGGCGTTGGGTTGTGGAGAAGATTTCTCACTTTCTGATCCCATGGGGAAGGTTAATTCTGATTCCAATTTTCTGCTCTTGAATCTGGTTTGTTTCACTAGCTCGACAATGAGCCCTTTAAAATTCTGGGATCTGATCTGTTTCACAAGCTTAATGGCGAGTCCTCTCCCCCTGGAATAAGATCTGGTTCACCAGAACTCTTAGACAAACATTCTAACTCTGGAATCTGATCTGTTTCACCAGCTATGTGGCGACCCCTCTAACCCTGGAATCAAAGCTGTTTCGGCAGAACTCAGAGATGAACGCTTTAACTCTTAGACCTGGTCTGATTCACCACTTCGATGACGACTCCTCTCTCTGTGTCTGAAATCGGAGATGTTTCACCAGACCACATAGACGATCACTTTAACTCTAAAATCTGACCTTTTTCGCCAGCTCAGTGGCAACTCCTCTCACACTGGGATCAAATATGTTTGCACCAGGACTCACTGACGAACACTTGGACCCTGAAATATGACCTGTTTCACCAGCTCCGTGGTGACTCCTCTGACTCTGGAATCAGAGCTGTTTCACCAGAACTCAGCAGTGAGCCTTGTAACTCTTGAATTTGTTTCCCAAACTCAACGATGATATCCAGCCGCCCTCTGTCTGTCTGTCTGTCTGTCTGTCTGTCTGTCTGTCTGTCCTGTCTGTCTGTCTGTCTGTCTGTCTGTCTCTCTCTCTCTCTCTCTCTCTCTTCTCCTCTCTCTCTCTCTCCTCTCCTCTCTCTCTCTCTCTCTCTCTCTCTCTCTCACACACACACACACACACACACACACAGAGCCACTCACAACACAACAATACGCATCGACACGGCACGCACGACGCAGCATGCACGCGCGCGCGCAACAAACAAACACACACACACACACACACACACACACACACACACACACACACACACACACACACACCACACACACACACACACACACACACACACGTAACCTATTGCCTAACAGATGGAAAGAGACCGCTAAAAAAAGTTACATTCTTGGACTCTGCTTTAAACTACACCTTTGATTTTATATATAATTTAGAAAACGAGTTTTCATGACTGATGATTACCGAGATTTGCTACGCTAGGCAATGTGAAGTGTTTAAGTTTGCACGTAGCACGCTGCGGCATCCTTCAGGGCTGTTGTAACTCTTGATGGTGTTCTGCACTTTACATTCCGCTGGGTGTCACCCACTACACTGTTGTTGATGTCGTTGTTTTAAGTTTCCCCCCCCCCCTTGGTGTGTGTGTGTGTGTGTGTGTGTGTGTGTGTGTGTGTGTGTGTGTGTGTTGTGTGTGTGTGTGTGTGTGTGTGCGTGCGTGCGCGTGCGTGTCTGTCTGTCTGTCTGTCTGTCTGTCTGTCTGTCTGCCTGTCTGTTTTTTGTTTTTGTTTTTCTAAAATCGACTTGGACATTTCCAAATAAAGTCCTTAATTTTATATTTTTACTTTATTTATATTTTTTACTTTATATCTTTACTCTTCCACATGTGGGACAAAATATGTTTTGAGAAGGCTATAGTTATTTTCAGTCTTGGATAATTATAATAATTATAGTAATTATAATTATAATAATGAAATATTTAAAAAGCGTGAACGGCTAACATAAAAATAGAAATATCACAAATTACATCCACGGTGAGACACCTCTAGCAGAAAACGACAATAACAATGACTACAAGCAATTCGGATCTAAACAAGTTATGCAGGTAAAATCTACATTTCATGCACATACTCACGCACGCCTACACTCATGCACCCGCGAGCGCACGCGCACACACACACACACACACACACACACACACACACACACACACACACACACACACACCACACACACCACACACACACACACACACACACACAAACACACACACACATGCGCGCGCGCACACCACATCCGTCAACTGAAATAATATGAGAACAAGTCGGGGAAGGGGGAGGGGGGGGGGGGGGTGCAGTGAATTTGCTAACTTTTAAGCTAATGGGTCTTCAGGGCGGTTTAACCACTTCACTGCCCCAGCCTGTAAAATTTCCGGACGAAAGATGCACGGATGCGCCTGCAAACAGTATATTTTCCGGTCCTATAACACACCTACTTTCAATGCTATGCGTTTTGATGAAAAACCTTTCACGTGCCAGTGCCAAGAAGAACATAAATAGGCTTAAGGGTTTCAAATTTGTTACTTTTATTTGTCGTTTTCAAATGACATCACGGCAGTGAAGGGGTTAAAATGCAGTGGTTGACTTACTGTCGAATTTCACACGAGGCAGGAAATTGCAGACAGAAGAGCAGCGTAAGAAAAAGAACGACATCCAAACATTTTGAATCTGGCTTGTTTCACCAACTCAACAATGACCTGTAATTCTGGAACTAAACACATAAGCGGTTAAAAAGAATGCTAGTTTAAAATCGCAATACGAAACATGCGCGATTTAAAAAAAATCAAAAAATCCAGACACTTCATGCATTCAACACACCTCAACCGAATAAGTACAACATTTTCCATTTATCACCGTTTAACTGTTATTCCGTCGTTCTGAAAAGGTGGCTTACCCCGAAAATTCGCACGCGTTTTGTATTGTCATATTAAACACGCTTTTTTTTTTTAACCGTTTATGTGTTTGGATCTTGCTTTCTTTCATTTTTTTGTTTTTGTTTTTGTTTTTTTTTGTTTAAACTCTAGAATTATAGATTTTGTTTTACCAGCTCTGTAATGATCCTTCCAGTGCAGTCTATCTTGTTTCATCCCTTCAGTGACAGTTACAGCCCTTTGACTCCGGACTTTTTTCTTTCTTTTTTTCTTTTTTCTTTTCAGTTCAGTGATTAAAACTAGAAGTACTGAATCTGAGTTGTTTCAACAGTTCTGTAATGAGCCCTTTATTTCTGATTTGTTTCATGACTTCTATGATAGAACTTTAACTCTTTAACTCTGGAATCTGATTCGCTTCGTCAGTTCTATGATGAGACCTTTAACTCTGGAAACTGATTTGTTTTATGAGTTCTGTGATGAAAGCTTCAACTCTGGAATCTGATCCGCTTGTCAATGGCGTCGTCTCAGGCACGTACTGATCTGCTGAGGCCCAAAAAATTGTCGGGCGACTTAACTGATGATTGTGTGAATAATTTTATATCATTCTGTGAATAAATCTCTCAGTCGTGTTATGTGTACATCACTATAGTGGAAGAGACCGGTAGCTACCGTTTACTAATAATGCTCGGCGATGGACCGTCTTGGGTCTTGGTCTTGGGTGACGAATTTTTCTCAGCGTATTGATCCTACGCTACTAAATGAAATATTTCAGACACCGTTTTATAATTAATAATAATAATAAAGACAACCTACCGGCCAGTGTCACGCCAGAAACGCTTTACACAAACAGGTAGTAGTAGAATATTTAAACGTATGGTACCGGTAGACTACTCTTATCAATGAAAAAAGAAGTATCAGGAATTTCTGTTTTTTACGTGTCCAGTAACAGCTTTGCCTGCTTTTTATCGCAGACGTCCAAACTTGTCCACAGCTCTCTCCACCTCTCGACCTGGTCACCCAGGTTTACCGGCCGCGACCTGTATCTGCGTTGTCGGTCTCTTGCCAATGGAGCTGTGTTCTTTTTATTTTGGTCCTCCGAAGATAAATGGTAGCAACTCCAAATCTGTGTCCGCTTTGATTGCATAATTGTAAGAAGAAAAAAACTGAAAAAAAAACGGAAAAGCACAAGTGTTTCATTCTCAGTTCTTAGTTGCCAATAGGAAAAATAACACGTGAAAGAATGCCTGTATTATCTGTTATCAGTTACAAAAGAAGGCGCGACAGAAAACAATTCAATAAGACACATGTCCCGTCCCTTGTTGTCTTGTGAAATTATTTCAAACACACAGTCCAGATTTAAAAAATAAACATTGACAAAAATAGTTTGTACAGGGAACTGAGAAATTCCGGTATCCTATCAGTAATGTCGTACTAAAACTCGGGAAAGAACTCTTGAAAACAGTGTTAGTAACAGTGTCTGGGAAAGTCATCTTCTAATATCGTTATAAAATCAACGGCACGTTCAAACACAAAACATTCAATACGGATCATGTTTATTTAACCTAACACGAGAAGTTTAGCCTCCGAAGGATAGTTCCTTTAACTCTGGAATCTGATAGGCTTCATGAGTTCTGTCAGTGGTGAGAGCTTTTACTCTGGAATCTGATTTGTTTCAAGAGTTCTGTGAAGAGGCATTTAACTCTGGAATATGATTAGCTCCATGAGTTATGCGATGAGACCTTTAAGCATGGAATCTGACCTGCTTCGTGAGTTCTGCGATAACAGCGCTGCCGCTGGAATAGATGTTTTAAGAGTTCTATGTGAGACCTTTAACTAATTCTCTCTCTCTCTCTCTCTCTCTCTCTCTCTCTCTCTCTCTCTCTCTCTCTCTCTCTCTCTCTCTCTCTCTCTCTCTCTCTCTCTCTCTCTCTCTCTCTCTCTCTCTAATACACCAGAAACAAGTTTTTAATTTGTTATTAGTATGTCCAGAGTATACAGCCTTGAAAGATGAACTTATTCCACCAAAGTACCATAGACAACCATCCATGTTTAAATGTTCCTTATTATTAGCTAGCACGAACGCACCCACCATAGAGAAATTATCCACCTTCGTTTTTAAAGCTTTAAACACTAGAAAACTGAGTTTAAGTCCGTCATTGGATCCATGAGAATTCGAATTGCCTGAATTTTCACTCCTGTTGTAATGGGCAATAAACTAATCTTGCCTCTCTGTCTGTGTGTGTGTGTGTGTGTGTGTGTGTTTGTGTGTGTGTGTGTGTGTGTGTGTGTGTGTGTGTGTGTGTGTGTGTGTGTGTGTGTGTGTGTGTCTCTCTCTCTCTCTCTCTCTCTCTCTCTCTCTCTCTCTCTCTCTCTCTCTCTCTCTCTCTCTCTCTCTCTCTCTCTCTCTCTCTCTCTCTCAGCCGCCCATTCAAGTTGCTTCTCCGCCTGTCCTGTCTACCAAGCCGAAGCGGCAAATTCTCATAGTATGCAGCAGACAATACAGCCATATTCTCATCAGTCGCGCCGCTGGATGTGAGACTCAGCAGGAAATATATGAGGCCAACGTAAACGCAATTGGTTTGGCATGAGAGTCAGTTTCCCTTGACGGTCTTCAACACTGCCAGTTCAACTTCGGCAAAATGCAGTCTGTTTCTCCACCTCGCTGAAAGAAATTAGGCTTCGAATCCGCACACAACGGGTAATTTGAAGATAAATTTATGAATTAAAAAAAAAAAAAAAAGAGTGATGAAATCGATCGTTCGCATTTTGTATGTGAACTGATTACTGTCTCAAATCAATGCTGCCGGCGAATGGAAGTGGACTGTTGATTTCCCTTCGCTGTAACTGCATACCTGCATGCACTTCACCGGCGTGTGCAGATCTCAGGAGCTGTGTGAAAGTCGAGGTGGCCGTCCTGGGCTCCCATCCCTAATAAGTCTACGGTTTCTGTGGACGTAAAGCAACACTCAAACTCAGTCTGCACTTGTCAACAGTAGGATACAGTTTAAGCAATTTCTTTCGGGCCATTTATGTCACGCATTTTCGAGGAAATAGTTCATAGCTGTACACCTCTGAAATGTCTTGTCTGTGTGAACATTTTTGGCGAAAATATAACAAATAATTTTTTGAATAAGGCTCCACATTATCGTCGGACGTACAGCACACGTGTTTTGCATTTAAATGTGCCTCCCATCATCTGCGTGAGAGCACAGAGTGGAGTATGCGTAATTTGCCAGCATTTGCATGGCATCGATCTTCAAGTGACAATAATTACCAGGTTAATTGTCAATCACTGACAAATATTTTTATGTGTAAATTGAAACATAGTTTCTTATTAGTCAGTAAAATGATTGTAATCTGGAGCTTCTGTAGGATTTGTTGTCGCATGCTGCTTTGTAGGCTTATAATAAATCATAATCATAATGTTTGTGCCACTGTCTGTGTCTGCGTTATTAGCGTTTTTTTCAGGGGCACTGTCTGAGTCTTTTTTCTTTTCTTTTTTTTTCTTCTCCATTTCTTTTCTTTTCTTTCAAGCACATTGTTGTGGGGCATTTATTCACATAGCATGCATCCATCCTCTACAATAATTCTTTTGCACGCTACTTCATACTTCTTTTGCTAAGGCTTTTATTCTGTCTTTCTTTCTTCTTTTTTTCTCCACATTCTAAATCACATTATATCCATCCGTTATAGTTTCACATGTTCATAATATGCATTAGTCGAATACGGTGTAATAATTATTGTATCCATTCTGTGTGTGTGTGTGTGTGTGTGTGTGTGTGTGTGTGTGTGTGTGTGTGTGTGTGTGTGTGTGTGTGTGTGTGTGTGTGTGTGTGTGTGTGTGTGTGTGTGTGTGTGTGTGTGCCTCTGTGTGTGTGTGTGTGTGTGTGTGTGTGTGCGTGCGTGCGTGCGTGCGTGCGTGCGTGTGTGTGTGTGTGTATGTGCGTGCGTGTATGTGTGTGTTCGCGTGCGTGCGTGCTTGTGTGTGTGTGTGTGCGCGCGTGGGTGCGTGCGACTGTGTGTGTGCGCGCGCGCGCGCGTGTGTGTGGGTAGGGGTGGGGGGGGGGGCATGCGCATGTGCGTGCGTGCCATTGTGTGTATATGAATGTGACTATGTGGGGTTGCATTTACATCACTGTAACAGCGGGTGGCTTAAATACTGATCACTACACAGTTTCTCTTTTTTCATGCCATTCAACAGCATTTTGTGCATTTTAGTGTTACAATAGTATTATATTATGTGTTGTGCTTAGAACTGACCACGTAAAACTACACCATATGAATACTGTTTTGACTGACTGATATATAATTCTAAAGCGCTTCCGGTACTTCGTGTGGAACAGGCGCTTTATAAATCTCCTTTCTGATTATTGCTGCCGTTGAATCCTTCAAATTTTAACGCAGCACAGTAACACAGTTGATACACGATCGGTTTTACAGACTGAAAAGTTGAGCGGGATCCGACTGGCCGCTTTGAACGAAACACGCTGGAAGGTTGTCTAACGGGGTTGCAGCAAAGCGCCCATCCAATTACCTCGCTGTTAAAACTGATCGTGTAATCAGCTAATTAACAACAGAAGGGGGAGGGGGGGGAAGAATTCTTCCAAGCACTGGACAGGAAACCAACACAGCTCAACCAAATACAGGTAAGTGGCTTAGCTCTCCATCTCATTTTTCATCGTTCTTCACCGTTTAACTGTTGTTTAAGCATCGTTCTGCAGCTTGATAAAGGGGATTACCCCGAAAATTTGCAGGTTATGTTTTGTCCTAATAAATACCGTTCTTTCGAACCTTTTATGTGTTTGGATCTAATCAGCAACGAACAGGACTGCCACACCCTTAAAGCAGCATGATTTGAGACCATTGTGAAAAGAATTATGGTGACATTTTTATTTTTATTTTTTAATATGGTAAAAATAGACTGTCATGCATGACACTTCTTTCATGGTGCTTTACGTCCACAGAAACCCTACGGTTTATTAGGGACAGGGGAAGAATGGGACAGTGAACGAGAGCCCAGGCCCACCTCCCTGTTCACACAGTTTCTGAGCTCAGGACGTCGCGTTTTCTTCTCTCTATTTTCCATGGAGCTTTACGTCCACAGAAACCCTACGGTTTATCAGGGACAGGGGAAGAATGGGACAGTGAATGAGAGCCCAGGCCCACCTCCTTGTTCACACAGCTCCCGAGCTCTGAATGCATGATATGATGATGATGCGGAGCTTAATGTCCTCGGATGCCGGGTTGGCATAATAATTAGGGACAAACTGTGACCAATGCGTGTGCATGGTGCAATGTTGCTTTACGTCCACAGAAACCACAAGCTCATTAGGACGGGGAGCCCAGGACGGCCACCTCGACTTTCACACAGCTCCTGAGCTCTTGGACTGCCCAAGTTGACTGTTGCTTTACGTCCACAGAGACCGTATCGACTACTTGGGACGGGGACCCAGGACGGCCACCTCCACTTTCACACAGCTCCTGAACTCTGATGCATGATAGTCTTCCTTCAAGCGATGCTTAATGTCCTCTGGTGTCGATTGACATATTAGGGACAAGTTGAGACCAATGCGTGAGCATGGTTTAATACTGCTTTACGTCCACGGAAACCACGAGGCTCGTTAGGACGGACAGCCCAGGACGGCCACCTCGACTCTCACATAGCTCCTGAACTATGACATGATAGCAAGTAAGTAAACATGGTGCTTAACGTCCACAGAAACTACAAGACTTATTAGGGACGGGGGGAAGGGGGTATGGAGGTCGGGGGAGAGGGAGATTATATACCTATCGCTACACTGTCACCACCAGAATGATTCCTGCATTAAGACGGGCAGCGATGAGAGCCATTTCAATGTTTCAGCAGGAAGTGACGGACAAAGTCACGAGGACAGCGTCCACAAACCACAACCTTTTTGA
>JABMCL010003156.1:87500-92500 GCA_018857735.1 Alviniconcha marisindica | reverse complement strand
GTGTGTGGGTGGGTGCGTGGGTGCGTGCGTGCGTGCGTGCGTGCTTGTGTGTGTGTGTGCGTGTGTGTGCGTGTGCGTGCGTGCGTGTGTGTGTGCGTATGCGCGCGTGTGTGTGTGTGTGTGTGTGTGGGTGGGTGTGTGTGTGTGTGTGGGTGTTGCGCTGTCTGTGGCAAATCCTACTCAAGGGAAACAAGCCATTTAAAAATGTAGTCATATCGGGAACAGCTATTGGTTACGTCCCCTCCCCCTCTTTTCTTTCTCTCTCTCTCTCTCTCTCTCTCTCTCTCTCTCTCTCTCTCTCTCTCTCTCTCTCTCTCTCTCTCTCTCTCTCTCTTAAACGAAAATGGCCATTCTAATATATTGTCCACGAAATGATACCAGTCCATTCTCTGCATCATCTGAAAGAACACGACCATCCTTTTTTTTTTTTAACACTAAGGATACCGTACGGTCACCCCCTTTGTCCACGAAAAAGAAAAAACAGCGCTATTCTCACAATCCGCGATAGAAGATGGCCATTCTTGTTGAATCCACGGATGTACCCTCACTGTCCTCGAAAGAAGATGGCTGTTCACAAAGAACTCGACCACACCGTCACTGTCCACGAAGCTCGAACGTGTCCATTCTCACTTTTCCTCGAAAGAACTCGACTGCTCTGGGAAGATCCAAAAGGACGACGAACCCGAAGACGCAAACGACGACGACGACAGCGAGGATCCCGATGCTTCTGGCGGAGACTCGAGGGTCTGGAGCGCTGACGAGCTTCATCCGGTTTCTGTACGTCCCGTTTTTCTCCACAAGCAGCTCCGAGATCTTGCGCTGAGTTTCGTTGAAGGTCAGGACTGGGTCGTTGTGTACGCAGTTGCATACGCACATGCTGGAGGTGGCGTTTGTGGCGCTTGCAGCATTGGTCGTCGTCAGCGCTGTCGTCGTTGATGTTGCTCTTGTTGTCTGAGACTGGGGCGGTGCTGTCATCGTCCCGTTTTGCCCGACAGTCGGCGTGGCATTTTCTGCGGCCGTTGTCTCTGCAGTTGGTGTATCTGGCGTGGTTGTGCTGCCGTTTGACATCGTCGATGTTACTGATTCGGTAGTCTGTGTTTCTCTTGCCGTTGTTTCAGCTTCAACCGTTGTAGTCTCTGTGGTTGTGGTGGTGGTCACTGTCGCTACTTCAGTCGTTGTGGTGGTTGTCGATGCCTCTGTGGTCACGGCTTGTGTAGAGGTCGGTGTGGTGGTTGTCTCTGCCGCCGTAGTAGTGACTGGTGCCGTGGTAGTTGTGGGTGCTGTCGTAATGACCGGCACAGCCTCTGTAGTCACCTCTTCCATCAGTATTTCCTCTTGCAGCACCGCTGAAATAAACCATAAAAACATACACCAATAATTGCATGCGATCAGCCCATTGTTCCCTGTGTCCTATGTTCCTTGTGTCCTATGTTCCCTGTGTTCTATGTTCCTTGTGTTCTATATTCCCTGTGTCCTATGTTCTCTGTGTCCTATGTTCCTTGTGTCCTATGTTCCTTGTGTCCTGTGTTCCCTGTGTCCTGTGTCCTATGTTCCCTGTGTCCTGTGGTCCTCGTGCCCTATGTTCCTTGTGTCCTGTCCTATATTCCCTGTGCCTTATGTTCCCTGTGTCCTGTGTTCCTTGTGTCCTATGTTCCTTGTGTCCTATGTTCCTTGTGTCCTATGTTCCCTGTGTCCTATGTTCCTTGTGTCCTATGTTCCTTGTGTCCTGTGTTCCTTGTGTCCTATGTTCCTTGTGTCCTATATTCCTTGTGTCCTATGTTCCCTGACCTATATTCCCTGTGTCTTATGTCCCCTGTGTCCTATGTTCCCTGTGTCCTGTGTTTCCTGTGACTGTACACATGACCAACACCGAACCCACAAACAGGTGACTGTACAGATGACCAACACTTACCCCCCACACAGGTGACTGCGTGCACATGACTATGAGCACCTACCACACACAGGTACTTTGTGCGCATGACCAGCATCTACCCCACACACAGGTGACTGTACACATTACCAGCATCTACCCCACACACAGGTGACTCTGTACACATGTTCAGCACCTACCCCACACACAGATCACTTTGTGCATATGAGCATGAGCACCTACCCCCATACAGGTGACTTTGTTGTACACATGTCCATGAGCACCTACCCCCCTCCCCTCCCCCCCCCCCCCTACACACAGATGACTGTACACATGAGCATGACCAGTTACCCCCCCCCCCCCCCCCCCACAGGTCACTCTGTACACATGGCCATGAGCAACTACCTCCACACAGGTCATTCTGTACGCATGACCAGTACACATGGCCAGACAGGTCACTCTGTACACACAATTCACTCCGTACACACGTTCATGAGCACCTACCCCACGCACAGGTCACCCTGTACAGATTATAGGAGTTGGAGTATGTCGTGGCCGGGAAGAAGGAGGCGGAGGGCGAGGTGTGTAGGTAGCACTTCTTCAGAAAATGGCCATCTCTGACAGAGAAGGCGTCGCAGGTTTGACCGGCGGTCCTACGCGACTCGCACTCCGCCTCACAGCTGGACAGGTCTTTAGACCCCAGATCCTCCTTGTCCGTGCCGTACACGTTTTCCCTCACCACTGTCACACACGGCACTGGTCACACAAACAGAGGGGAGCTTTACGTTTCTGTGCTCTTTGTGCCGTTACTAGCTAGCACCCCTTTTATTCTTCATGGCAAGCACACTGACTCTGTGTGTGTGTGTGTGTGTGTGTGTGTGTGTGTGTTGTGTGTGTGTGTGTGTGTGTGTGTGTGTGTGTGTGTGTGTTGTGTGTGTGTGTGTGTGTGTGTGGGTGGTGTGTGTGTGCGTAGTGCCTGCGGACGTGACAGTTCACACGTACACACACGCACGCACACAACAACACACACACACACACACACACACACACACACACACACAACACACACACACACACACACACATATATATACTATATAGCAGACAGAGAAGAGTGGATGGTGTGCGAGTGGTGTGCAGTTGCTGATTGTGTAACGTGTTGAGTAGGTGAGGATGAGATGGTGAGAGATGGTTCCTGTGTGTAGGTTGGTGTTGGTAGGGTGAGTAGAGATGTGGCGGTGGATGTGGGGGCGTGCGTGTGTGTGCGGTGTGTGTGTGTGTGTGTGTGTAGTGTGTGTGTGTGTGTGTGTGTGTGTGTGTGTGTGTGTGTGTGTGTGTGTGTGTGTGTGTGTGTGTGTGTGTGTGTGTGTGTGTGTGGGGTGTGTGGTCGTGTGTTGTGTGTTGTGTGTGTGTGCGTCGTTTGCGCGCTTGTGTTGTTCGGCGGCGTTCGCTCCGTGTTCCGCTGCGTGCGCTGCGTGTCGTGCTATGTGTGTGTGTGTTGTGTGTGCTATGTGGGTGCGTGCGGCGTGCGTGGTGTGTGAGGTGTTGTGTTTGTGATTGTGTGTGTGTGTGTGTGTGTGTGTGTCTGTGTGTGTGTTAGTGTGTTTGTAGAAAATGAGATGAGAGATGAAACTATCGCCCGACGTGGCAGGGACAAATGATTGCCGGTGCGAAATTGCAGTCTTGAAGATTAGACGACACAAATCGTTTCTTGCAACAGCATGTATGCTGGGGTTTGTACCTGTAAAAAATCACGACATGCAGCTTTCCTGCAAAGCTTATAATTGTCACCTCAAAACTGCCTCAGGTGTTACGCCGAAATTAAAGTACAGTTCCGGCACCTCTCCAGTTGTGACGCCGACCACCGGCGATACAATCTTACCGTCGGTTATTATAATTATATTTGCCGTTAACCCCTTCACTGCCACGATGTCACTTGAAAATCGCCAATAAAAGTGCAAAATTTGAAACCTTTAAGCCCTTTCTGTCTTCTTTTTGTGCATTGGCACGTGAAAGGACTTGCATCGAAACGTATACAATGAAAGTAGATGTGTTATATAGAACCGGAAAATATACTGTTTGTAGGCGCGGCCGTGCTCCTTTCAGCCCGGAAATTCTACAGGCTGGGGCAGTGAAGGGGTTAAACATGCACTGTCCCTTATTCGGTACGAGCGAGTATGGTGAGTGTAGCAGAAGCAGAACCATGCAACACCGGCATCAATCAGGGAGAGAAAGTATATTATAGTGTAACGGACAGCTTGCTTGCTTTATGACGAAAAGCCCCATAATGACAGCCTTGGCAAACATAAAGTAACAGTAAGCATGTTGCTTAACCCCTTCACTGCCCCAACCTGTAAAATTTCCGGGCGGACAAGTGCATAAATACATGCCTGCAAACAGTATATTTGATGGTCCTATAACAAATCTACTGTCAATACTGTACATTTTGATAGTAACCTGTTTTTTTCGTGCTTATGCGAAAGGGGGAAAAGGCTTTAACGATTTCAGATCTGGCGTATTTACTGGTCATTTTCAGAGTGATGGCGCGGAGAGCACGGCAGTGAAAGGGTTAACGTCCACAGAAACCGTGAGGCTTATTAGAGACGGTAAACATGGAGATTTTTTTTTTTTAAAGTATTACGTACTGTGTGTTTTCACACAGAGGAAGGAGCGTAGCTGAGAGCAGTCCTCTAGGTAGGCTTGCCCACTGTCTACGTCCAGAGACCCGCACTGCATGACGTCCTTCCCCAACACCGTCACAGACCCGCTGACGTCAGATCCGTCATCACCCCATTGGACCACGCCGTTCAGGTCCCCAGTGAAGTTCACCCAGTGAGGGTTGCGCGCGCTCACGTTGTGCGTGGTCTCGCTGCGTGAAAACAGGCAATAGCTTATAGTGTGTGTGTGTGTGTGTGTGTGTGTGTGTGTGTGTGTGTGTGTGTGTGTGTGTGTGTGTGTGTGTGTGTGTGTGTGTGTGTGTGTGTGTGTGTGTGTGTGGTAGCTTACACTGCATGAATGAGATTGTTACATTGTTGAATTTTACATGTATTTATTTATAACCTTTTACATGGCTAGTTGTAATATTGTGTCTATTTGTGCCCAAGACAAATTCATGTGTACATTTTATGTCA
>JABMCL010003156.1:75000-82500 GCA_018857735.1 Alviniconcha marisindica | reverse complement strand
CTCTCTCTCGTCAGAGTACAATCTTGAATTATGGCATTTGTGTTTTGGTTGTTTGTTGTCTGTTTTGCTCTATTGTAGTTTTAAATGTTAGACTTACTGGTAATTGTGCCAGTTATTTGGACATGTCCTTATGCTATCTACTCATATATTTACTAGTCTTTGTGTGGTATATATGTGTATTTATACTGCGGTCGTATGTCTGGTACGTTAAAAAAAAAAAAAAAAAAAAATAAAAATCTGTCCATGCATGACAGGATTAGGAATTAGCGAACACTGCTGGCTGAGGTAGCAAATTTTTGTTTCCACACCTACGCATTATGGACAGTTGGTGGAAGAACTTTGGTGCGGATTTAACAGTTCCATCCAAACGGTCTGCTTCTGTAACACCACTCGGGCACAGTGAATGCTGGTCATTGTCTTGATTTCTTTAGAGAGAGAGAGAGAGAGAGAGAGAGAATTGGAGCCTGCACAATCGTCTGAATGCTCAAATGTCGCCTGGACACATACCAGCGAAATTGTACTAAGGCTGCTTGTACTAATGCAAATGCTGAAAAGGCTGCACTTGTAACAATTGTCTCCATTCTGTACCGTTTCATAGCTGTGACAAAAGGCTCAGAGGGATCCTTAGGGCTGTAAAGAGTCTGTTTTCGTGTAGAGCTAGAAGGAGAGAAAGCGCAGCAACGTCAATAGTGGCGTTCTTTCAGTGCGGGCAGAACACGTCCAAGAATGATGGAATGGTCCCTGTAGGACATGAGTACGTGACGAATATGGCGGGGAGTTTCAGTGTTGCAACACCGCTCCGGAAGTAGCATGCAACCAGAATAAATGTCGAGATGGAAAACTGTAATCGATCGTAGGTCCTTTGAAGCGGATTTGTGAGTCTGGTAAAGTAAGTGCATGAATCGGGGGCTTCAAGTCGTTGAAACAATGTGGCTGTGTTTCAAGTAACCCTCATAATCCGTCATTATGCCAATGGCCATAACACATGGGATGGATGACGTAGGCTGTATTGAACACCATCCAAACACAAAAAGGTTCAAACGAACGCTTATTTATTTTGACACGGACAGACACGCAAACTTTCGGGGAAATTTCCTTTGTCAAGCCACAAAACGACACTTAAACAACAGATCAACAGTTAGAAACGAGGAAAAATTAGAAAACAACAACAACAAAAGCATATCTTGTTTTGGCTGTGTTTTTGTCGCTTGTTCAGTGCTTGAAAGACAGTTTTTTGTTTGTAATATTTTTATTTTTTTTTTTGTTGTGTGTGTGTGTGTGTGTGTGTGTGTGTGTGTGTGTGTGTGTGTGTGTGTGTGTGTGTGTGTGTGTGTGTGTGTGTGTGTGTGTGTGTGTGTGTTGTGTGTGTGTGTGTAGGTGTGTGTGTGTGTGTGTGTGTGTGTGTGTGTGTGTGTGTGTGTGTGTGTGTTGTGTGTGTGTGTGTGTGTTGTGTGTGTGTGTGTGTGTGTGTGTGTGTGTGTGTGTGTGTGTGTGTGTGTGGTGTGTGTGTGTGTGTGAGTTGTGTGTGTGTGTGTGTGTGTGTGTGTGTGTGTGTGTGTGTGTGTGTGTGTGTGTGTGTGTGTGTGTGTGTGTGTGTGTGTGTGTGTGTGTGTGTGGATCTTGTTTTAGAACGCTAGCAGTCATTCTGTTTGAGATTTTTGTATTGAACACCTTTCAACAGTGTTTCCATCACGTGGCCTCTGTTATGGTTCTCACATACCTCCCTGAGTCGTTTCGTCTCTATTCTCTCTTTCTTTCCTCGTGTTCCGAGGGAGGGTAGGAGGACCCTTGGGGAGCGATTCTTTTAATGCATTAGACCTGTCATCTGGAACTCTCTTCCTCTCCCCGTCACGGATTCCTCTTGACTCTCTTCTGCTTAAAACTCTCAAAAATAAAAAGCCCACCTCTTGTCTTCTGCATACAAATTTGTCAGTCCCCGCCCCCCCCCCCCCCCCCCACCCCCCAACCCCACCACCACCCCCTCCCACTTTTCTCGTTTCCGTCATTACTTGTAACGCATGTATAATATTTCGTGTGTGCTCTCTCTCTCTCTCTCTCTCTCTCTCTCTCTCTCTCTCTCTCTCTCTCTCTCTCTCTCTCTCTCTCTCTCTCTCTCTCTCCCTCCCTCCCTCTCTCCCTCTCTCTCTCTCTCTCTCTCCCTCCCTTCCTCCCGGCAGTTATCGTATTCTGGTGGAAAGAGGCGGCGGCTGTGTGTGTGTGTGTGGGGGGGGGGCGGTTGTTTGGGGGGAAGGGGGCTGTTTCCAAGTACACCCAGTTCTGCTGTACTCACTTTCATAACACCTCTTGATGAGCAGGGTGAAACCGGGGTCGCTCTCGATCTTGGCCGCGTCGTCGAAGAAAAAAGGGGACGTCTCTTGGTACAGCCGGCACAAACCGGCAGGAGCCTGTTCCCAGGCCGCAGCCCAGCAACCGATGCCCAGCTCGTCACACCTGGTCTGGCACTCCAGTTCATCTGGCGTACCCACCTGTGTGTAGCTAACGCTGGAGACTGCCTTGCTGCCAGACAGCACGTCGTACGGACACACATAGCCTGGAATTGGAAACAGGTGCTTGTCCTATAGGCTGCTAGGCAATGCAAAGCACACAAAATGCAGTTAGTTCCTTGGTTGTTGGATTTTAACGTCCCGTCAACCGCAGATGGTCATCTCAGGACGAATCACACATTCACAAACTTATTAATTTTACACCAGTTGTAAACACCAGTCGCCAAACCACAAACCTGTCTAGTTCACTGTTGCAAACTCAAAAACCAACCATCTCTCTGTCAATGCACGATAATTAGCACATGTTTTAATTGCTACGTCAAGAACTAGTTTCCATTCCATTCCTTGGTACCTATTTATATTCTACCTATTTATATTCCGTGGACATTTACCATGAAAACCTGCTTAAATCACTTGTGGCAATGACCTATTTTATTCCGCAGGGCCACATTGGAAACTGCATTAGCTATAACACAGCAGAAAATAGGGAGAGAATTTGGAAAAAACGACGATGAATGCACCGGGAAGGTAGAAATTAGGAAAGCAACAACGTCATCATAGAACAGCGTCTTTCACAGCAACATCGTCATCGCAGAGCAACGTCACACCTACAACGTCATCATAGAGCAGCGTCTTTCACAGCAACATCGTCATCACAGAGCAACGTCACACCTACAACGTCATCATGGATCAGTGTCTATCACAGCAACAACGTCATCACAGAGCAACGTCACAGCAAAAAACGTCATCACAGAGCAGTGTCTGTCATAACAACAACGTCATCACAGAACAGCATTTGTCACAACAACAACGTCATCATAGAGCAGTGTCACAACAACAACGTCATCACAGAGCAGTGTCTGTCACAACAACAACGTCATCAAAGAGCAATGTCTGTCACAACAACAACGTCATCAAAGAGCAATGTCACAACAATAATGTGGGTTGTCTGTTACAAACGTGCTGCCATTTGAGTGTAGGGGAGCGGATTGGGGGGAAGGAGTTGAGGGAAGCAGGTTGGAAGCCACAAGTCAGAGGTTGCTATAACATAACTTTTATTTGTACACCAACCAACCAAGAAACAGTGTAGGCTCTCCCCTGAGATGAACACGTGAACACCGGCTGCACTGACAAACAAGCAGCCTGCCTCTGCAGGGACACTGGGAGAAAAGGGACGCTGCCGGCCCAGCGCACAGGTTTTAACACTTTAGATAATTGGGGCCGTAAAACACCTACCCAATCAAAAAGGATAAAGGACAGGAAAGAAAAGTTAAAAAGTCATGGCCCGAAACATGTATACAATACACTCGGTTACAAGAGCACCAACGATTTTTCCCCCGTTAGCCGGCTGAAAGCGTTGTTGTTGTTGTTGTTGTTGTTGTTGTTGTTGTTGTTGTTGTTGTTGTTGTTGTTGTTGTTGTTAGACCTATGGCGTAATCAATTATGGCAGTGGTTGGAGGAAGGATGTCGTAATCCACTGCTAGGAGCTTGTCGGTAACAGCAGCAGTAAGTAAACATGGTGCTGAACGTCCGCACAAACCATAAGGCTTGTTAAGGACGGGGAGAAGGGGGGAAGGGGGTATGGAGGTGGGGGGAGAGGGAGAGTATATACCTATCGCTGCACTGCCACCATCAGAATGATTCCTGCATTAAGACAGGCAGCGATGAGAGCCATTTTAATGTTTCATTAACTGTGAGGGACAAAGTCACAAGACAGTGTCAACAGACCACAACTTTTGAAGAGAAAAGAGAGCCGAAGCGGATTCGAACCGAGGTCCCTCCGCTTACCGCTAGGTCAAACCGGCTCACAAGTAACGGCAGCATTAGAGCCGCCACTTTCATACGGCGCTTATGCTGTTTAAACGTAGAAAAATGAGTCTATAACTCTAAACGCGAGATGGGCCGTCCGAACAGTCCTATCTGCGCTTTACGCATGCCGGTTTGTTCAGTATCGTCACCGGCTGAAAGGTAAACGCGATTAGGGGGGCTATTTTGTTCTTCGTGCATTGTGTGTCTGCTGGGCCCGGATGTTCACGCCAGGTGAATGGTAGGTTGTGTTGCTTAATGTCCTCGGATGTCGGTTGACATATTAAGGACAAGCTGAGACCAATGCCGAAGCATGGTTCAATATAGTTTTACGTCCACGGAAACCAGAAGGCTCGTTAGGACGGACAGCCCAGGACTGCCACCTCGACTCTCACACAGCTCTTGAACTATGATGCGATGGGCCAGGTCAATTAGTAAGTAAGTAAGTAAACATGGTGCTTAACGTCCACAGAAACCATAAGGCTTATTAGGGACGGGGAGAAGGGGGAAGGGAATATGGAGGTGGGGGAAGAGGGAGATTATATACCTATCGCTACACTGCCACCACCAGAATGACTTCTGCATTAAGATGGGCAGCGATGAGAGCCATTTTAATGTTTCAGTTGGAAGTGATGGACAAAGTCACGAGACAGTGTCCACAAACCACAACTTTTTTGAAGAGAAAGGAGAGCCGAAGCGGTATCGAACCGAGGTCCTTCCGCTTACCAGCCTAACGCCTTACCGCTAGGCCAAACCGGCTCACAGCCAGGTCAATTTAAAAAGCTGTCGCTTTGATCTGACTTCGCCCTTTATCGATAAATGGTGTCCTTTGTGGTGATGGATTCACGCTCCGAGAGCGCGGGTAAACTCATTCTCCTCGCCGCCGTCGCAGTGGGCTTGGAAGTTACGCAACAAAGGCAAAGGAAAGAACACAAGTCATTTGAATCGAAGTCTACCCTTTCAGTCGACCTTTTCGACCAGTCTACGCTGATTGGTCTGCAGTGTGTGCTGCGTGTTTTCCACTCGCAGATATCCCTTTGCCGAACTAGAATATTTTTTTATTATATATTATTATTATTATTATTGCTCTTATTATTATCATACTTACTTACACCCCCCTGATATAACCGCACCGGTTAAGTGGGCGTAAAACAACAAGTTACTTACCTATTTACTTATCATACTTACTCTGCATTTCTCTTTCTCTCTTTCCTTTTCACCCTCTTGCTCATCATCATCATCATCATCATCATCATCATCATCATTATTACTATTATTACGGTTGTTACTGTTGTTGTTATTGTTGTTACCATTTTTATGCATCTTCTTTTTCATCACCTTTTCCTTTTCGCCCTGATATAACCGTAATGGTTGACTGGGCGTAAAACGACAAGTTACTTACCGTTTCCTTTTCTTAATCTTCTTCCTCCTCTTTGCGCTTAGAACAGTCTCTACGGACAGGAGTTTGCGCGTGATAAACACCTTCATTATCATTTATTATTATATCTGTTAACCCCTTCACTGCCCCAGCCTGTAAAATTTCCAGGCTCAAAAGTGCACACATACACGCCTGGAAACAGTATATTTCATGGTCCTGTAACAAATCTACTTTCAGTACTGGGCATTTTGATAGAAGTTGTCTCACGTGCTCCAGTCGTGCGAAGGGGGCACAAAGACTTCATAATTTTGAGTTTGGCACTTTTACTGGTCGTTTTAAGAGTGACGACGCTGCAAGGCTGGCAGTGAAAGGGTTAACAGCGGCACTCACCCCAGTGCCGTTCGCAGGAGAACTCGTTTGAAGCGCTGCAGCTGATGCTCCACGTCTTGGTTTCGCCGATGGAGACGCAGCCGCCGCCGCTGGCCGTAATGTAGGAGTAAGACACGGTGTTTACGTCACCGTCCGGCAACCAGACGCGCGGATCGGAGTTCGCGTTGTTCACGTTGAGCAGGCCCACCGACGTCCCTCGCGAGCTGCCATCAAAGTGAAGTAAACATGGTGCTTAACGTCCACAGAAACCGTACGGCTTGTTAGGGGCGGGACGGGAGAAGGGGCAGTAAGTAAACATGGTGCTTAACGTCCACAGAAACCGTACGGCTTGTTAGGGGCGGGACGGGAGAGGGGTAGAACATGTGTTAAGTCCGAAGTATGGGGGGAAGAGATACAGTCACACGACCTCGGGCAAAATCATGGTGCTACGTCCAGAACCTACGCTTTTGGGGGAAGCAAGTAACATGTGCTAACACAAAGCGTGGGGAGGGAGAAGGCAGTAAGTAACTGTGCAGCATGGGCAGCGTAGAGCATTAAGTCATAGTGAGGACAAGTCAGACAGTGTCCACAGACCACAATTTTTGAAGAGAAAGGAGAGCCGAAGCGGATTCGAATCGAGGTCCCTCTGTTTACCAGCCTAACGCCTTACCGCTAGGCCAAACCGGCTCACGACGATTAGCCGGTTAGAGAGTACATCCTGTTGTCCACTGTTCCACCTCTCCCTTCTGTTCGTGTTAGCGTCGTGCGCGTGCGCACCCCCCCCCCCCCCCTCCCTCCTCCTCCACCTCCACCTCCACACCCGCACGCACACACCTACCCCCAACCACTCCCGCATAATTATATATACACACCTACACACACACACACACACACACACACACACACACACACACACACACACACACACACACACACACACACACACACACACACAAACATACACACGCACACACCTACACGCACACACGCACGCACTCACGCACGCACACACACACATACATATATATGTTACACACACATACATATGTACACACACACACACACACACACACACACACACACACACACACACACACACACACACACACACACACACACACACACACACACACACACACACACACACACACACGCTTACCCATTCACATACACACTCATTCACACACACACACATACACACAGACGCCCGCGCGGACGTACATGCACGCACGCACACACACACACACACACACACACACACACACACACACACACACACACACACACACACACACACACACACACACACACACACACACACACACACACAACCGACATCAACTAAACTAACACCTGGTTTGGGCACCACAATCAAGTCAATGGTATCTAAAGCAACACTCACCCACCCACCCCCACCCACCAACCCCACCCTCGCAACCTCCC
>JABMCL010003156.1:50000-67500 GCA_018857735.1 Alviniconcha marisindica | reverse complement strand
AGGCCGAGTTTCCGCCGCTGTTTGTGTTCGGCGAGCCTTCGTGGGAGCAGCCAAGGGGCACATCGGGAGGCCGGGTTTCCGCCGCTGTTTGTGTTCGGCGAGCCTTCCCGGGAGCAGCCAGAGGGCGCACTGGGAGGCCGGATTTCCACTGCTGTTTGAGTTCAGCGAGCCTTCGCGGGAGCAGCCAAGGGGCACATCGGGAGGCCGGATTTCCACTGCTGTTTGAGTTCCATGAGCCTTCCCGGGAGCAGCCAGAGGGCGCACTGGGAGGCCGGGTTTCCGCCGCTGTTTGAGTTCAGCGAGCCTTCGTGGGAGCAGCCAAGGGGCACATCGGGAGGTCGGGTTTCGCCGCAGTTCGTCTCCCAAGACGAGACGATTGGAGAGTGCATTGAACTGGGTTTTTGTTTTCATTGCTTACGGCGAAATTGTCTTTTTGTGTGTGTGAATGAAGGGCTGTAACATATAACTGGTTTTGTTGAGTCAAGGGTGTGAAGCGAGTGAATGCAATCTTTCTGACTGTCTGTCCTCTTAGGGTAGTGTATTTCTTTACGCATGAATGCGACTGAATGACTGACTGTCGCTTTACACATCGCGTCAGTTTTGAATATCTTCCGCGGTGGTGTACTTACATCGCTCTTTGGTTGTCACATGGCTGGTGTCGCGTGAAACTGCTGCCGTTTCGGCGCACGATTTGTGTGCACCATACAACCATACACCGGTTTATGGTAAAGTACACACTGCAAATCTTCTCTACAAACGGACTGTTACCAAATGCTCTCTCTCTCTCTCTCTCTCTCTCTCTCTCTCTCTCTCTCTCTCTCTCTCTCTCTCTCTCTCTCTCTCTCTCTCTCTCTCTCTCTCTGCTTAATAAAACACAGCCCCCACTTGCGTTGGGATCACATGTGGTGTTGATCAAAACGAAATGCACATGGCTGTTAGTTACCTGATTCGTTCTACTTGCTTGCTTACCTACCTACCTACCTACCTACCTACCTACCTACCTTCCTGCCTACCTGCCTACCTGCCTACCTGCCTACCTACCTACCTACCTACCTACCTACCTACCTACCTACCTACCTACCTACCTACCTACCTACCTACTCTACTTACTTACTTACTTACTTACTTACTTACTTACTTACTTACTTACTTACTTACTTACTTACTTACTTACTTACTTACTTACTTACTGATTGGCTGGCTGGCTGGCTGACTGACTGGCTTACTTTTTTAATATAAAAGAGTCTGCACTGAAAGTTGACTCAGAAGAAAAATCCCTTGCCCCACAGGGGACTCGAACCCTCGTCAGTAGACTATTGCACTTTGGCTTTACAGTCGGACGCTCTACCCACTGAGCTATTCCCGCTCAATAAACTTTAGAAAGTGATCCCTTTTCGCTTTTCTCAGTCTCAAGATTGTTTGCTTAATTTCTTAGTTCCTTGTATTCAGGGAACTCTTTTCTTCTTCTTCTTCTTCTCTTTATAGTTTGTTTCTGTCTTTGTCATTGTTTCCTTGATGTCTTTGTTAAGCCATAGTTTAACTCTGGACGCCTTACCCGCTTACGCTTTAAAGGTGCGTGTCTATTCAGAACAGTGGAATGGACATTGTACAGTATCGTCATGGTTTTGTCGGGGGTCAGTACAGCCGGTGACTTGAGCGAGCGGGGCCTTGGTAGGCCTACTGGTCAGTGCAAAAGGCGGTTCTATTAAAATAGTTAAAGGACCGAAATGATATCTAAATGGGTTTTAGGTTCACATGTTGGAGGTTTAATCGGTCTTGAACAGGAGATGGGGCAGTGGTCACTTATTTATGCTTAGGACAGGCACACTGACCTCGGTGATTTCGAGAGCGAGCGAGAGGGAGAGACAGAGAGAGTTTTGTGTACTATGAAAGAAGCCAGTATCACATTCTATGTACTATGAAAGAAGCTAGTACCATCTTCTGTGTACCATGAAGGAAGCCAGTATCACATTTCATGAACTAGGAAAGAAGCCAGTAGCACCTGTGTACTATGAAAGAAGCCAATATCACATTATGTGTACTATGAAAGAAGCCAGTACCACCTTCTGTGTACCACGAAGGAAGCCAGTATCACATTTCGTGAGCTAGGAAAGAAGCCGGTACCATCTTCTGTGTACTATGAAAGAAGCCAGTATCACATTCTGTGTGCTAGGAAAGAAGCCAGTATCACATTCTGTGTAGGCTAGGAAAGAAGCCAGTATCACATTCTGTGTAGGCTAGGAAAGAAGCCAGTATCACATTCTGTGTAGGCTAGGAAAGACGTCAGTACCACCGTCTGTGTCAGTGCTAGAAAAGAAGCCAGTAAAAAATATTTGAACTGATTTGACCGTGCTGACTAGACGGTGAAGCGACACACGGCCTTGGTAGCGCTAAGGTAAGGAACCCGTAGACAGGTAGCTAGGAAATAAGGCATATGTCTGTATAACTATAGGCAGCTATGCAGGCGAGAAGAGGCAGAAGTGGAAGAAAACAGACATCAGCTTTACTCACAGATCCATTGGCAGAGGATGGAGAGCGTGAGGAGGAGGATCTGCAACAGAAAGAAGGTTGTGTAGCTAACACCATTCACGTCTTCCCCAAACAAAAAGGCGTTAGGTTTTCTCCAGGAAAATATCTGCGTGGGGTTAGAGCCTAGTTTGAAACGTAGACTCAACAAACATGTAGGGAAGTCAAAACATGTTACATCTGTTTTCCTTTCTTTCCAAACACCTTGCGGTACAAGGAACCAAGGGGAAACAGAGACAGACGCACAGAGAGGAGTGAAGCACAGAGACAGACAAACAGGGAGGGGCGAGAGACAGAAACAGACACAGAGAGAGGGGCGAGGGACAGAGACAGACACACAGAGAGGGGCGAGGGACAGAGACAGACACACAGAGAGGGGCGAGGGACAGAGACAGACACACAGAGAGGGGCGAGGGACAGAGACACACACACACAGAGGAGCGAGGGACAGAGACAGACACAGAGAGAGGGGCGAGGGACAGAGACAGACACACAGAGAGGGGCGAGGGACAGAGACGATACACAGAGAGGGGCGAGGGACAGAGACAGACACACAGAGAGGGGCGAGGGACAAAGACACAAACACACAGAGGGGCGAGGGACAGAGACAGACACGCACATGGGAGCGAGGGACAGAGACGGATACACAGAGAGGGGCGAGGGACAGAGACAGACACACACAGAGGGGCGAGGGACAGACACAGACACACACAGAGGGGCGAGGGACAGACACAGACACACACAGAGGGACAGAGACACACAGACATAGAGAGAGGGTCGAGGGACTGACACGGATACACAAAGAGGGGCGGGGGACAGAGACAGACACACAGAGAGGGGCGAGGGACAGAGACAGACAAAGAGAGAGGAGCGAAGGACAGAGACAGACACAGAGCGAGGGGCGAGGGACAGAGACTGACACACACAGAGGGACGAGGGACAGCGACAGACAGAGACAGACACAGAGAAAGGGGCGAGGGACAGAGACACACAGATATAGACAGAAAGAGAAGAGCAGGGACAGAGACGGATACTCAGAGAGGGGCGAGGGACAGAGACAGACACATACAGAGAGGGGCGAAGTGTGCTGTGTTGGGTGTGAGGACGGCTGTTCCAGACAAGAGGAGCCTGGACAGAGAACAACCGGTCAGCGCGTAAGTTTCCATAAGGCACATCTCTTCATCTATATTAATAATAATGGATATTTCTATGGTTCCTAGCGCCATGCAAAAAGATGCAGAAAATGTATAAACACACACAATGGACAAAATTAAAATTAAAGGTTTCAGGCCATATGACCGCCAAACTACGCAGGACTTGACATACAGCAAGTTCAGTAAATAAACCAAAGCACACATAATACAGATAAATATGCTGCAAATACAAAAATGTACCGCGGGATATTGCACGCGCACGCGCACACACACACACACACACACACACACACACACACACACACACACACACACACACACACACACACACACACACACACACACACACACACACGATACACAGAGACACAGAGAGGACACACACACACACACACACAAACACACACACACACACACACACACACACACACACACACACACACACACACACACACACACACACACACACACACACACACACACACACACACACATGTGCACACGCACACACAGTTGGGGAGGGGTGGGGGCTTATTAATTACCTGCAAATAATCTAGTGAGTGAGTGAGTTAGTTAAGTTAGTTAGTTGGTGGAAAGGCAATAATATTTCTATTCTTCGCAGTCCTTGCGAAATCATTCTGCTACCGAATAATCTAGTGAGTGAGTGAGTGAGTTAGTTAAGTTAGTTAGTTGGTGGAAAGGCAATAATATTTCTATTCTTCGCAGTCCTTGCGAAATCATTCTGCTACCGTAGCTTACGTGTTCCAGTACTGTTCAGAACAATGCCTGTCCTGTCAGAACAGTGCATATCTTTCAGTGAATAAAACGACACCCGAAAAGCATTCGATATCAGTTTCCTGTTATAATTTTTTTTTTTTTTTTTTAATGAATGGAAATTCTCTTTTGTCCGTTTCGCGGCGCTAGATCGGTTCTTTAAGTCGACATTTACTCGCAGAATCTGCTGTCCGTATCGACCACTCTTCCATGTCACTGTAGACACATACATTTTGTCAACAAAAGAGGCCGCGGGTCAAATGTTTGTTCTTGTGGTGTTAAAAAAAAAATCGAATGAAAAAGTCGATGGCAAACATCATGCTGCGGCAGGTTTCACGCGTAAGAATTGACAGGTTAAATAAAACATGGTCCGAAATCATGCACCTTCACAGCTCAGCAGCCTAAAATCGACCGTGAGAAGGAAAAAAAACCAGCCCGTACAAACAGAACATATGACAGATAGATAGATAGATAGATAGATAGATAGAGAGAGAGAGAGAGAGAGAGAGAGAGAGAGAGAGAGAGAGAGAGAGAGAGAGAGATATAGATAGATAGATAGAACCTGTGATAGATAGAACCTGTGATAGATAGATAGATAGATAGATAGATAGATAGATAGATAGATAGATAGATAGATAGATAGATAGATAGATAGATAGAACGTATTATAGACAGACAGATAGATAGATAGATAGATAGATAGATAGATAGATAGACAGACAGAACGTATGATAGATAGATAGATAGAACAGAATGTTTGATAGACAGACAGACAGACAGACAGACAGAGACAGAGACAGAGAAAAACAGAACGTATTATAGACAGACAGACAGACAGACAGATAGATAGATAGACAGATAGACTTGGAACACTGATTGACGCAAGGCAGCTGGGGGAAGAGAGAGAGGCGAGGTGGAGGGGGGTCAGACTGGCCAATGCGAAGCCGGTAGAACAGGCAGACTACAGCAAATATAATATATATATAATTTATATCGAACTCGATGGTTACGTTGGACGTTACATCTTCCCCGGGGGCGAAGCTCGGCGCGGACAATGGCATAAGGGTCGCCGTGCTCTTTACGTCGACACTTCAAACGGCCACAACGATCGGTCCTGCGGTACTACGTAACGACACGCTCAACTTCCAACTCCAAGCACTGGTTTACGACATCCTTAGTCCAAACACTGCCATTTTGTCAATTGTATGTGTTTACACATTTTTCTGTTTCTTTTTGTACGGCGCTTTGTGCCCTAGATTTTGCTAGGGATCATGCGCCATAGAAATGTCCATTATTATTATTATTATTATAGTTTATTACGGGGTATATTCGGGGTCCAAATAGCTTCGGTCAACATGTTCTGGGAATACTCACCCAATTCGGTGAACATTGCCTCTGATTGGTTGAGAGCAAAGATAGCTCTCCTGTGGATGAGGAAGAAATAAAAAATAAAAATGGATGACCGTGCCGATACTTCACTCGCTTCGGAGGGAACTGACCTGTTTGTTGACTTGTGGGAGGAGTAGCCTTGTCTCTGGGACCCAAAATGATGTAGTGGTTAGTTGAATTACCCTGAGAGGGATGATTAAAGTATGCTGACTTGACTTTAGCCTACATTTTGAGTCATGCTGTCTTCTTCCTCTTCTTCTTCTTCTTCTTCTTCTTCTTCCTGTGAAGCGACCACAATCATCATGTTGATTATTTTGTCACTTTACGGAGGGTCAGCAGCGAAAAAAGAAAAGAAAAAAAGTTTTGTATTACTGCAGTCTGGAGGCCCTTGACACAAGTGTGTCGATGGTCTTGGCCTCAATGACTTTCTGGGGCAGGTCATTCCAGTCTCTGATGGTTCTCGGCAGGAATGAGAACTGCTGGTTCTGGGTTCTGCAGTGTGGCTGCGAGAACTGCTGGTTGTGCCTTCGTCGTTGACTTGGGAGGAGGGGGGGGGGGGTGGAGCTTCTTCTTCTTCTTCTTCTTCTTCTTCTTCTTCTATTATTATTATTATTATTATTATTATTTTATTATTGTTGTTGTTGTCTGCTGCCCTTCTGCTTGCATCTCATTATAAGCCAGTTAAAAATGAAGCATAGTTCGTCGAACTGTCCGAACCATGTTCGGTGAATTAAAAGTTCAATTAGAAAACAAATTATAGTTCGTTAGACCACGTGCGCATCGCGCCCTGCCTCTACTCCCGTTCCCCCGTTCTGCTAGCATCAACAGGCCAAGTGCACAGCGCGTGCTGCCGCCCTACGTTTTTCCCGTTGTCAACAACAGTCCCAGGTTAGGTTCAGTCCACACTCCCAGCATCGCTTTCCGGCACCTTCCTCCAAACTCCACAGATTTCGTTACGCCACTGAAGGGGCACTCTTTATCTCCGCGCAGCTGTCCAGCGACGCGGTCAGCGCCTTCCGGAAGGTTAGGGTACTAATATGACTGTAGAAGCAACCTAGCGCCCAAGCACGCACTTAAACACGAGACGCATCCACTCCGGGTAAAAAAAAGAAGAAGAGAGTTCCGTTTCGATTCAAACGATTGTGGTTTTGTTTGTGCTGGTGTAAACTTTGTTGGCGGCTATAAATGACACGCCTTGTTTTATTTGAGTTGTTTGTAACAAATTTACCACCATTCGAGCACCAACAACAACAACAACAAAACTGCTCGTTAGCTGACAGTTTTCTGGACCCTATAGCGTAACTAAATACGGCAGTGGTTGAAGGAAGGATGTCGTAAACCAGTGCTTGGAGTTTGGGTCCAGTCTTGAGTGGGTAGCAGCGAAGACGTCCCTAATAAGCCTTATGGTCTCTGTGGACGTAATGCACCATGTAAGGAGAAGAAGACGGGGCGGTGACAGACGGTACACGTGGCGGATTTCAAAAACGTTGGATAGCAGTTTAGCTGCTACAGAAGTTAAGTAAGTAAACATGGTGCTTAACTTCCACAGAAACCACAAGGCTTATTAGGACGGGAGGGGAGAAGGGGGGGGGGAGGGGGTATGGAGGTGTGGGGAGAGGGAGATTATATACCTATCGCTACACTGTCACCACCAGAATGATTCATAGTTCAGGAGCTGTGTGAGAGTCGAGGTGGCCGTCCTGGGCTGTCCGTCCTAACGAGCCTTCTGATTTCCGTGGACGTAAAGCTATATTGAACCATGCTTCGGCATTGGTCTCAGTTTGTCCCTAATATGTCAACTGACATCTGAGGACATTAAGCAACACTACCTACCTACCTACCAGAATGATTCCTGCATTAAGATGGTCAGCGATGAGAGCCATTTTAATGTTTCAGTAGGAAGTGATGGGCAGAAGTTAGCCACCGCCATCCCCTTGTATACCCTCCCTTCTTAGGTCTCGTCAGGGCAACAGGTCAGTAATAGCTTGTTACAGCAAGAGGTCAGTAATAGCTTGTTACAGCAGCAGGTCAGTAATAGCTTGTTACAGCAGCAGGTCAGTAATAGCTTGTTACAGCAACAGGTCAGTAATAGCTTGTTACAGCAGCAGGTCAGTAATAGCTTGTTACAGCAAGAGGTCAGTAATAGCTTGTTACAGCAGCAGGTCAGTAATAGCTTGTTACAGCAGCAGGTCAGTAATAGCTTGATACAGCAGCAGGTCAGTAATAGCTTGTTACAGCAACAGGTCAGTAATAGCTTGATACAGCAACAGGTCAGTAATAGCTTGTTACAGCAACAGGTCAGTAATAGCTTGTTACAGCAACAGGTCAGTGATAGCTTGTTACAGCAGCAGGTCAGTGATAGCTTGTTATAGCAACAGGTCAGTAATAGCTTGTTGCAGCAACAGGTCAGTGATAGCTTGTTGCAGCAACAGGTCAGTGATAGCTTGTTACAGCAAGAGGTCAGTGATAGCTTGTTACAGCAAGAGGTCAGTGATAGCTTGTTACAGCAACAGGTCAGTGATAGCTTGTTACAGCAACAGGCACAGCAGTTTGTCAGGACGCACACTCGCTGTCCATTCTACCGTTATTGAGATGATGCCAATATTATGGGTCGTCTCCTCGTTTCGCGTTGTTTGTCAGTGGTTGTGTGGATCGAGGTACGGATACGAATGTTTGTGTAATGTTTGGGTACGTGTCAGCCTTACAGCACCTCCGATCCGGGGCAGGTGACAGGGTACTTTACAGTCTATTTACGCAGCTTGATAGCTGCGTAAATAGACTGTAAAGTACCCTGTCACCTGCACATCGGGTGCGCGGAGTCACAGCTCCACATAGGGAGCGGGATAGCTCAGTGGTTAGAGCGCCGGACTCGTGATTGAAAGGTTGCGGGTTCGAATCCCTGCAGGAGCGGCGGGAGAATTTTCTTCTCCGTGGTCGAGTTTCTGTGCTGACTCTTATTTCGGTATCCGTTCCACCCCCATTCCACCCCCGTATTACGTACCGCAGTAGCACGTAAAAGATCCCGGTCATTCTGCCAGAAGTGCAGGTGGCAGGTTACAGCTGAACATGCATACACCTTATGTACGTGGCTTTGCCTCAAGTGACATGGTGCATGGTTGTATGGTGTACACAAAACTTGCGCCGAGACGGCAGCAGTTTCATGTGGCACCAGCCATGCCAGCGCTGTAAGTACACCACTTCGGTGGATATTTAAAACCACACTATAAAAACCTAGTCACTCGTGTAGAATCACATGCGAGCGCAGTGAGTCTGCTCGAGAGCGGAGAATAGCGCTTATATAAAAGCAGTCATCATCATCACATATATATATATAAAAGCAATCATCATCATCACATATATCAGGGTACCAGGCGAGATCAAAAGATCAAGAGATCTTAGAGGCGGGAGATGGAGCTGGACCTTCAACCTAGCCCAGAAGAGATCATGAGTAGGGAGGTGGAGCTGGGCTAAGAAAGCTGGACTTCCTTTGCTTGAGTTGTCCAAGTTGTTCGTCAGCAGCAGTGCAACGGACATTGTCTTTGTGACTCTGGCCAAGCACAGCAGTTGAAACAGCAATTGCGCAGTTCACAAGTCGCTGGGCAATGGCGAGGGGACACCGCCCTAACACTTCCATTGTTCTGGCGGCGGTCCACGGTCTCTCCTGTCTTTTTCGGGCGGTTTCCGCGGTCGAGCCTTCACTCTGTCGGCCCCTTCCCACTCTGCCCCCGTCCCTAATAGGCCATCTCGCCTCCGTGGACGTAAAGCACCAAGAAAGAAAGAAGAAAGATCACATATATCTTTTTTATTTAAAAGAGTACTGGTACTGAATGACTGGTCATTATGGCTGAGTGGGTCCCAACATCTGCATACAAACAAAGAAGTCTCTCACTATGTCAATCACGGCAAGAGACACAGAGAGAGAGAGAACTGCTGACCTTGGTACACAGGGTTTCACCCGGCGGTGAAACTAGAGAGTGAATTAAGACAACGTAGAAATTAGGTTTCTAGGAGTTGCGTAAGTCCTGAAGTGGTGCCGCTGCAAGAATGACCTTGTGGACTGCTGGCTGCATACAAGTCTCTCGGATTACCCGGCAGTAAACTCGGGAGTGAAGAATTTCAAGAAACCTCAGCACAAAGAACCCTCCAAACGAAATCCCACGCTCATCGTGGGTGACTTAGTTCACATGTACAGGGTCGAAAATTTGCATACTGTGTGTCCGTGTCAAAATCAGCGTTCGTTTGAACCTTTTTGTGTTTGAATCTTGTTTTAGGACGCTAGCAGTCATTCTGTTTCAGACTTTTTCTTCTTCGCATGTACAGGTGTCGTAGTCAGTCTCCCATCAGTCTACACTGTAAATCCAGGTACAGGGATACCATGGTAGAAAGAAAAGAAAAACTGTCGCCTGGCACAGTGGTTACACCCGGAGGTGTAATCAGGGTAGTGAATTAGGTTATGAATAGGCCACTTCTAGTAGTAGTCTTTTACATGAGGCAGTCAGAAGTCTTGCGCCCGACTGTGAATCCAGGTACAGGGACGCCACGGTAAAAAAAACAAACAAAAAAAAAACAACTGTCGCTTGGCACAGTGGTTTTCAATCGGCGGTGCGACCAGGGAGAGAAGTCTCCCGACTGTGAATCCAGGTACGGGGCCTACCATCGGGGAAACTGTGCTTGGCACAGGGGTTACACCCGGCGGTGTAATCAGGGAATGAAGACTGTCAGTATCAAGATCAGTCCTTGTCCGATTTACACGGACAGTCGTTAGAGTCTCGACCCGACTGTCAGTAAATCCAGGTTCAGGGACGCCATGGTAAAAAAAAAAAAAAAAAAAAAAAAAAAAAGCACTGTCGCTTGGCACAGTGGTTTTCACCCGGCGGTGCGACCAAAGAGTGTAGCCTCCTGACTGTGAATCCAGGTATGGGGCCTACCATCGGGAACACTGCTTAGCACAGGGGTTACACCCGCGGTGTAATCAGGGAATGAAGACTGTCAGTATCAAGATTAGTCATTGTCCGATTTACACGAACAGCGATCGTTAGAGTCTCGGCCCGACAGTCAGTGAATCCAGGTACAGGGACGCCATAGTAGAAGGAAAAAAAACTGGGCCCAGTGGTTTTCACCCAGCGTTGCGACCAAAGAGAGAAGTCTCCCGACTGTGAATCCAAGTACGGGGCCTACCATCGGGGAAGCTGTGCTTGGCACAGGGGTTACACCCGGCGGTGTAATCAAGGAGCATTGACTACGCAGAGATCCCCGAAGTAGGTCCACATTTACAATCCCACTACACATCCAGACTGGCCAGGCTCACTAGTTTAAAAGTTATGTACAGAACAGTGGGCAAATTCCCGCAAAACAACAGCAACAAAAGCAACAGTAAACTAAGGTTGCAGAGTATTCACCTTCAAGTGCACATCATTTCGAATCTCAGCCTATAGTAAAACAAGACAATCAAAACAAAAAAATGGAATGTGCCTACGATTGACACGTACCTTCTTTGCAGCGATTGGTTGCACTTGGAAACAAACAATTTGAAAAACAATTCAAAACTACTATTATTCAACATCCGCAGCTTCTGCATGATCCATAGCTTTACTTGTAAGATCATATCATGCTGCACTAAAGCTCACTTTTGTGGCGAACAAAAAACTTCCAAAAACATGTATGCACATTCACAACTGGCAGTACAAAGCTATGATATGTCCATATTTCCCTTGCACCCAAGTAACAAACCTCTCTCTCTCTCTCTCTCTCTCTCTCTCTCTCTCTCTCTCTCTCTTATATATATATATATATATATATATATATATATATATATATATATATATATTATTATATATATATATATATATATATATATATATATATAATATATATATAAAAAAACAAGTTACTTTTACTCATAATATTGACTTTTAACTGAAGGGAAGGTGATGCCCTTTGCAAATTGTTCAATGTTTTTCGTAAAAGAATAATTGTTTGTAGATGGCAAGAATGTCATTTGTATGTCGAGAATGCCACTAGATTTAATGTTTATATGACAGTTTGCACCGTTCATGAAACAAAAACGTATCTCAGGATGAATATTAACAGGCATTTAAAATTTATAATGACAAGGTTTAGGTTGTGTAGCCTATTTCAGACATTGTTGTGCATCGTTACCGACATAAAAGCATAGGCCAATGATAATGACCTGATTTGTCCATTATGCAGAGTAGGACAAGAAACTGAATGAGATTTTGTCCTATGTTTCCTTGTGCTAAGAGATTTAAAAGTGCAATTCGTACCGACAAAATTACACAAAGTCCAAGTCTTTTTCGACTCAGCATGCTGCTGGCATCCAACAATAAAAATATTGTGAAAAATCTGTCAGTGTATTTATATAAATCTTTTAAGTGGCGTAGCATTTTAATTTCCTAATTAAAGAGCTTTGTTATTTTAAGTTCCCACTTCAGGTACACTGCCGTTAGTTTGTTGGTTTTCTTCTTCATAAAATTATGCCTTATTATAGTATATCGATGTGCACTATGAGGTGGTATATGTCATCCACCTGTGCCCCTTCATCGGGGGCAATGGCCTAAAAATGAATCAGTCTTCCGTATCCGTATCCGTATCCGTATCTCTTTCAGATCAGTTCAAAATTCTACAGAGCTGTCACCCTGATACCCATGGTGCTCTTATTCGCATGGACTTTATTGTATTTTACTGTGTTGTACTCTATCGCATTATACGGTACTGTATTTATTATTCTGTGTTGTACTATGCTGTACTGTACAGCACTATGCTGTATTGTACTTCACTGTATTATACTGTACTGTACTCTATCGCATTATACGGTACTGTATTTATTATTCTGTGTTGTACTATGCTGTACTGTACAGCACTATGCTGTACTGTACTTCACTGTATTATACTGTACTGTACTCTATTGTACTATGTTGTATTGTGCTACTCTGTACTATACTGTACTGGACTCTGCTGTATTGTACTGTATTGTACTTTACTGCGCTGCACTGCACAAAACTGTACTGCACTATTTCTGTACTGTACTCTGCTGTACTATATTGTGCTGTACTGTAGCCTGTTGTGTTGTGTTATATGGCAACGTAAAATTCACGGCACTTACCTGTTTTATGCCAGAAAGTCTGCTCACCCTCTGGCACCATGAAAACGCTTGAGCTGGTGTTCTCATGGTGGCCACCACAGATACCAGTCACTGGTTCAGCACAGAGCGGCAGTGACACTCAGCAGCGAGTGTCATTAAATACACGTCAAGAGCTCCGCCGGAAAGTCCAAATGTGTGCACGTTATATTCGTTTCTTTTGTCCCTCCTTGTATTTTTTTCTTTTTTCTTTTTCTTTTTTCTTTTTTTCTTTTTCTGAGTAGCACTTTATTAAGCAGAATAACTTCTTTTCCGATTCGCGGATTAAACGTTTCTGTTTTGTGAAACGCTTCGATTACTGCCTCATTTTATTGCTTTTCGCGCACAGCAATAATATATTTGGAGAAAACGAATCCCGCTTTTCGACTGCCCCGTGAAATTTGTTGTAGTTTTAGTCTTCACTTGTAGGTTTTTAAGCACAACATTTCCTTTGCCAAACTAATGTCTTTTTCACTGACGGACGACCTCAGATTAAATGTAAGATTAGACAACAGTAAATTAAATGCCTGGTCCCCAGACGACTGGTACAGACAGAATCAGAAGCAAAACAAACCATAAAAATAAAAATAAAAATAAATGTTTACAAAAAACTCTACTCTAGTGGAAAATAAGAGATGGTGGATAACTAATGGAAAAAAATTGAAATTCCATCAAGCCGCACTGTGTTAACCCATACTGTCGTTCCGACAGAGAATGCGAAGGAAATGCATTGATTTTTTTCACTCGTACCATCACAGCTCGCGTCGTTCCAGTCCGGCTTTGTTCAGTGCCAGCCGCTGCTGTTGGGGGCGGGAGAAAGAAATTAAGAGAGTGAGACAGAGAGCAAGCGAGCGAGAAAGGGTGAGTGAGAGAGAGAGGGAGGAGAGAGGGGGGAGGGAGGGAGAGAGGGGGTATGTGAGTGAGTGAGTGAGAGAGAGAGAGAGAGAGAGAGAGAGAGAGAGAGGAGAGAGAGAGAGAGAGAGAAGAGAGAGAGAGAACAGAGAGACAGAGAGAAACAGAGAGACAGAGACAGACAGACAGAGACAGACAGACAGACAGACAGACAGACAGAAAACTCGAATTCGAAAACTTTAATACCTAAGGGTAGTAGCGTTAGGTCCATTTGGACCTATCTAACAGCCAGTCCTTGGCTCCATCTTTCCTCTCTGTCTCAGAGAGAGAGAGAGAGAGAGAGAGAGAGAGAGAGAGAGAGAGAGAGAGAAGAGAGAGAGAGAGAGAATAGATACAGAGACAGGGATGAGGGGAAGAGGGAAGAGATGGAGAAAATGGTGGGGGCGGAGGAGAGTGAGGAACATAAAGACAGAAAGAGTGAGGGACAGAAAGACAGAGGGAGGGAGGGAGTTAAAGACAGAGAGTGAGGGACATAAAGACAGAGAGAGTGAGAAACTTAAAGACAGTGAGTGAAAGACATATAGACAGGGAGAGTGGGGGACGTAAAGACAGAGAGACTGGGGGACATAAAGACATGGAGAGTGAAGGACATAAAGACAGAGACGGTGAGGGACGTAAAGACAGAGAGAGTGAGGGACATAAACACAGAAAGAGTTAGGGACATAAAGACAGAGAGAATGTTGGACTTAAAGACAGGAAGAGTGAGGGACATAGAGACAAACAAAGTGAGGCGCATAAAGACAGAGTGGGGGACATAAAAACAGAGAGAGTGAGAGACGTCAAGACGGTGAGGGACATAAAGACAGAGAGAGTGAGGGACATAAAGATATAAAGACAGAGAGAGTGAGGGACATCAAGACATAAAGACAGAGAGAGTGAGGGACATAAAGACAGAGAGAGTGAGGGACATAAAGACAGGGAGAGTGGGGGGCATAAAGATAGAGAGAGTGAGGGGCATAAAGACAGGGAGAGTGGGCGACATAGAGACAGAGAGAGTGAGGGACATAAAGACAGAGAGAGTGAGCGACTTAAAGACAGAGAGAGTGGGGGACATAAAGACAGATAGAGTGAGGGACAAAAAGACAGAGAGACATTTCAATCATGAGACCGGTGCTCCAAACACTGAGCTATCACCGCTCCCTGCGACGAGGGAGAAACAGATAGAGGAGATGGAGGAAATTGGGTACAGGGAGAAACAGACAGAGGAGATGGAGGAAATTGGGTACAGGGAGAGGAGGAAATTGGGTACAGGGAGAGACAGACAGAGGAGATGGAGGAAATTGGGTACAGGGAGAGACAGACAGAGGAGATGGAAGAAATTGGGTACAGGGAGAGACAGGCAGAGGAAATGGAGGAAATTGGGTACAGGGAGAGGCAGGCAGAGGAAATGGAGGAAATTGGGTACAGGGAGAGACAGACAAAGGAGATGGAGGAAATTGGGTACAGGGAGAAACAGACAGAGGAGATGGAGGAAATTGGGTACAGGGAGAAACAGATAGAGGAGATGGAGGAAATTGGGTACAGGGAGAAACAGAGAGAGCCGATGGAGGAAATTGGGTACAGGGAGAAACAGACAGAGAAGATGGAGGAAACTGGGTACAGGAAGAAACAGACAGAGAAGATGGAGGAAACTGGGTACAGGGAGAAACAGACAGAGAAGATGGAGGAAACTGGGTACAGGGAGAAACAGACAGAGAAGATGGAGGAAACTGGGTACAGGGAGAAACAGACAGAGAAGATGGAGGAAACTGGGTACAGGGAGAGACAGACACAGAGGAGAGATGGAAGAGGTGCCTGGGTGAGTGACAGAGAGGAGAGGGAGGAGTAAGGAAGATGGGACAGAGATGAGGATGGTGACGAAGAGACATAAAGAGAGGCAGAGAGACTGAGAGACCGACACAGAAGTTGTAGTCTGTTGACACTGTCTTGTGACTTTCGCTCTTACACTGAATGAAACATCCAAATGACTCACACCTCCATCTTAACGCAGAACTCATTCTGGTGGTGATCGACGGTGTACCGTTAGGCAGAGTACCATCCACACGACACCCCACCACGTACCACTACACCCCCCACACACCCCTACAACACCACACCACAACATACCCCATCCCACGACACCCCACCCCACCCCACCACACCACACCCCATCCCACCACATCCCACCACACCACACCACATCCCACCACACCACACCCCATCATACCCAACCTCATCCGTCCACATCACACCCCACCACACACCCCACACCACATCACATGACACCCCACACCCCACCACACCACACTCTACCACACCACACCACACCACACATCACCACACTCAACCATACCACACCACACCACATCCTATCATGCCACGCCATACCCCACCACGCACCACCACACCCTACCATACACCACACCACATCACACCACACCCTACCATACTACACCACACCACATCACACCACACCCTACCATACCACACCCCACCATACCCTACCGTACCACACCCCACTATACCCTACCATGCCACACCACACGCCACTACACACCACCACACCACACACCACCACACCACACAACACCACACCTTACCACACCCCACCACACCATACCACATCACACCACACCATACCACACCACACAACATCACACCACACCCTACCATACTACACCACACCACATCACACCACACCCTACCATACCACACCACACCATACCCTACCGTACCACACCCCACTATACCCTACCATGCCACACCACATGCTACTACACACCACACACCACCACACCACACAACACCACACCACACAACACCACACAACACCACACCACACCACACCATACCACATCACACCACACCATACCACACCACACAACACACAACACCACACCACCACACCAAACCACACACCACCACACCAAACCACACACCACCACACCCCATCCACCAAGGTGACACCACTACCACCACCGCCTGCTGAGATCTCGGTGCCCGCCAGTACGTTCTCCAGAGACAGCGTGACACTTCTGACAACAACGACAGTAACATAAATGGTACATTCCCCCTCCGTCCCTCGGTGTCAGTGTGGTGGACTCAGCGCCTAGTCCTTCTAAAGAGAGAGGGGAGAGGAGAGGGGAGACAGGCACAGAGAGGAGGGAGGGAAGAGGGAACATGGGCGGGAGGGGAGGGGAGAGAGAGAGAGAGAGAGAGAGAGAGGAAGAAGAAGAAGAAGAGCAGGAGGAGGAAGTAACTTGGTGTTTTACGCCCAATCAACCATGGCGGTTATATCAGGGCGAAGGAGAAGGAAGAAGAAGAAGAGAGGAGGAGGAGAAGAAGAAGAAGAAGAAGAGGGAACATGGGCGGGGAGGGGGGGGGGGGCGGGGAGTGAGAGAGAGAGCTCGAAAACTTTATTTTACAAGGATTGTAGTTTAGGTTCAGTCAAAAATCTGTCTAACAACTAGTCCTTGCTAAGCTACTGATGAACAGATATCAAATTATAGGCATTATTTACATACATATAGGCATGAATGAGAGAGTGAAACGTTATACCTGAGAATTTCCACACAAAACATAGCGTGCACGGACGTTGCTGCAGCGATCCGTTTTGGATTCTGTTGAT
>JABMCL010003156.1:40000-45000 GCA_018857735.1 Alviniconcha marisindica | reverse complement strand
GCGCGCGCACGCGCACGCGCACGCGCACGCACGCACGCACACATACATACATACATACACATATAGCTTACAAATACGTACACACAAACACACACTCACATAAGCAAAGAGAGAGAGAGTATAACAAAGTCCAAGCATATATATATATATATATATACACGCGCGCGCACTCACATTTACACACACACACACACACACACACACACACACACACACACACACAACACACCACACACACACACACACACACCTTGATTCAGTGCCATTCAGGACATACTTGTAAAAAAAGTGAGTCAACATCAATGGCTAGTAAAAACGTTCAGATATCGTAGCGAAACTTCTCTCTCTCTCTCTCTCTCTCTCTCTCTCTCTCTCTCTCTCTTGCAATTGCCGATGCCAGTGGCTGTGGCTGTCGCCACGGATGGCCTGCTCCTAAGAGGCAACGTGCCCACCAGTGACAGGTCTGACGACACCGAGGGCCCAGACGCCGTACCTGTTGACAACGATGATGGCGCTGAAAACGCTGATGACAACCACCAGCAGGCAGCAGAGAGAGTAAGGATCGTTGTGTGACCCAGTCTCCACTCATGTCTACGACCACGGATGGCCTGCCTCTACGGGAAAATGCACCCACCAGTGACAGTTCCGACGACACCAGGGGCCCAGACGTCGTACCGACTGACAACCTCCATGGGAACATCCTCGATGCTAGCCAGGAGGCTAGCGACGAGGGGAGTTGCTCAGCTGCTGCTGGGCCAACGAACTTAAATGAGGGCGACGTCACAACGGCAGGGAGCGACCACCTTCCCCCGTGCACGGCTGCCGGGGAACCAGTGTGGCGTAGCGGATGTAGCCCAACAGGACCACTCTTCTACCCCAAGTCGAGGCCCAGAAACCCGCAGCCAAGGAAAAAGACAGACGCACCTCACGGACAGTTTTACACGCGTGGGCTCAAGTCGGAATACGCCGAGGAGCTATCGCCAGACTAACAGCATCAGCTAGGAATTCGGCCCTGCCCGTGTCTCTGCCTCAACCAGCAAGGGGCCATCGCGCTCCCTGTCGTTCCTAACATACAATGTTGAGGGGCTGTCATCCATACATTTGCCAGGGGTAAGATCTTTTATGTCTGATTTCGATTTTGTGTTTCTCACGGAAACATTTTCAGTTAATTTACCTTCTCATCTTTTTCCTATGCACGACGTTTTTCTGTCGCCTGATATAAGATTGTCAGATGCCACGACGGCTAGATTATCAGGCGGTGTTGCACTTTTGATCAAAAAAGAAAAATCTGTTCTTGTAAAACAAATTCATGTGGAATTGGACAACTGTGTTGTTCTTAAACTCTCGCGAGACTTAACGGGCTTGGATACGGACAGTGTGTTCATTGGGATGTATCTGCCTCCTTCGCAAAGCTATATTATACCGACACGGAGATAGACAACGGAGTGGCCCTACTTGAGCAGTGCATCAGTGATATTTTTGAAGAATTTGGTGAACTCCCCATCATTATTTGTGGAGATCTAAATGCAAGGGCTGGTGGTATGAATGCGAGAGATGTGCAGTTGCTGGATGATGTTGTTGAAGACGTATGCAATGAAGATATTATTGACGATATACACTTTAGAAGAATGTCCAAAGATGTTACCTTGAACGAGTTTGGCCGGTATCTCCTTTATGTGTGTGAGCAATTTAACCTTGTTGCACTGAACGGTTTATTGCCAGGAGATGAAGACGGAAATTTCACATACATTTCTCACAGTGGCTCAAGCATAATTGACTATTTTATTATGTCAAGATGCCTAGTTCATTTAGGATTACAGTTAAGCATTGTCCCTAAAATTGATTCCAAACATATGCCAGTAAAAATGAGTTTAAAGCTTCCAAGTACGGTGAGTGGTACTGGTGCTAAGCCAAAAACGTATAAGGTTCAAAAGTACATTTGGAATACAGAAAAAGCACAACAATATTTTGATACTTGTTCATCAGATGATGTTTCTTCTCTGTTTAAAGACGCCGCCGGCTTAATTGATGTAGACATTGAGGCTGCACTTTCCAAATTCACGGATGGGATCCGTAAAGCAGGGCACTGTATGCAAAGAACCGTTACAGTCGGTAAAGATAAAGGTAGCCCTTGGTTTGATGGTGAGTGTAAAAATAAACGACGCCTCGTACGGCAGTGCTTGAGAAAATATCACAAATCAAACGGAACTGATGCTAGGGACCAGAGGATTGCTTATACAAAACAAAGGCAAGAGTACAAACGCTTTTTGAAAGAAAAGAAAGCAGAGCATAAAAACCGGATTATTAAAATTCTTGAGGATAGCGGAAAAGACCCCAGAAAGTTCTGGAGTACAATTAAATCTGTTATCAGCAAAGGTTCAGTACCTAGTGCGATTACTTCGGATGAATGGTCTCGTCACTTTTACGAAGTTTTTAATTTGGACTATACTGCTGTAGAAACTAGTTTTGATGACAGCATCAGAAACGAGGCTGATATGGAACTGCAGGGTGTTTCCGACATATTAGAGGTTGACATAACGCAGCTAGAGGTGCTTGATGCCATTAGAGCCTTAAAGAACAATAAAGCCCCAGGTCCGGATGGCCTTAGCGGTGAATTCTATAAGTATGCAGCTCCTTGTGTTGTTGAGTTTCTCACACAGTACTTTAATAAGCTTTTTGATACAGGAACGTTCCCATTGGGCTGGTCTGAAGCTGTAATTCAACCAATACATAAGAAAGGGGACATCAATTCTCCCGACAAATACAGGGTTTTCTCTCCTTAATGTTAGTGGAAAACTGTACAGCTATATCTTAAATAAGCGTTTAACAACATGGCTTGAGGATAATAGATTGATAAATGAAACACAGGCTGGGTTCAGAAAGGGTTATAGCACAGTCGATCATGTTTTTACTCTTTTGGCCTTGATACAGAAGCAATTGCTAACTCATGGCAAGCTATATGCTGCCTTTATAGACTTCAAAAAAGCCTTTGATATCGTCGATCGGAATCGTCTCTGGGATGTACTTCGAAAAAGTGGTGTGAAGGGAAGAATGTATAGAGCTATAAAAAGTATCTATGGTGTCGTAAAAGCAAGGGTTCGCGTCGGTGGCAACCTCACAGAACCGTTTATGTGTCCTCGAGGTTTGAAACAGGGGGAAATATGCAGCCCGATTTTGTTTTCACTTTTTATTAATGAACTTGCAAATGAGATCATACAAAAAGGTAAACATGGTATATCCCTATCCCCTGACCTAATTCAGATGTTGATCATGCTTTTTGCAGATGACGTGATACTTTTGTCATTTACCATAACTGGCCTTCAGCATCAACTTAACATTTTGAATGACACTGCACATAACCTCGGTCTTGTTGTAAATCTTAGCAAGTCGAACGTTGTTGTTTTTAGAAATGGTGGGCATCTCGCTTTAAGAGAGAAGTGGTTCTACAATGGAACAAGACTAGCAGTTGTTAATCAATATAAATACTTGGGCGTGATATTTTCTACGGGACTAACATTTTCCTACTGCCTCGAAGATATGGCCAGCAGAGCCAAAAAGGGGGTCATAGCTATTCTGAAGCTTTTGTGGACTTTAGCCGAGCAGTCACCTACACTATTCTTTAGACTTTTTGATTGTCAAATTCAGCCCATGTTAACATACGGTGCTGAAGTTTGGGGTATTATGGCTGACCACTGCACAATCGAAAGAGTGCATTTATTTGCAATTAAACGATTGCTTAATGTTAGTACAAGAACACCTAGTGCACTAGTCTATGGAGAAACTGGGAGATACCCTCTTTATGTAATAACTTATGTGAAATGCATTAAATATTGGTTAAACCTTGTGAGAATGCCAGAGAACCGCCTTCCTATAAAGGCATATAAAATGCTTTATGCTTTGCATTCTAAGAATAAGAATAACTGGGTGTCACACGTGCGCTTTACGTTGTACCGATACGGGTTTGGATTTGTCTGGGAAAACCAAGATGTGTGTGATGTGAGTAACTTTATACGTGAATTTAGACAGAGGTTGGTTGATTGTTTTCTTCAAGAATGGCATAGTGGTATGGTTTCAAGGGATCGCCTTGCTTTCTACTTCTCGTTCAAACAAAGTCATTCCCTTGCCGATTATTTGTGTATCATAAAGAAAGCTGTTCTAAGAAGGAATTTGATTAGATTTAGACTAGGAGTGTCTCCTCTTAAGGTCCACAGTCTACGATACACAGACAGATCACAAGGAAATTACACATGCCCATTTTTGTAAAGACTCTGACGAAACAGAAATTCATTTCCTCTTTGTATGTCCAAAATATAAAACACTCAGGGAAACCTACTTGCTTGAAAAGTTCTATCTCCGTCCATCTGCGTTTAAAATGGCAATTTTACTAGCAGATACAAGGCAGACCTTACCACTTGCTATCTTTATCTCTAAGGCATTCGAATTGAGATCGTCTGCGGTCCCTTGATCACTTAATACCTTGGATGTCACTCCTTAAGTATGTTTCATATTTGATTATGCATATGAACTATGTGTTTTTGTGTGCGCGTGCGTGTTTCCAAATTGTGTGTGTGCGTGCGTGCGTGCGTGCGTACATGCGTGTGTGTGTGTGTGTTTGTGTATGTGTGCGTGTGTGTGTGTGTGTGTGTGTGTGTGTGTGTGTGTGTGTGTGTGTGTGTGTGTGTGTGTGTGTGTGTGTGGAGGGGTGCCAGTATGGGTGCGTGTGAGTGTTGTCTTGGTTATTGTCAATATGTATATGGATAGATATTGATTTTGCGTATCCATGTATTGCATTATTTCCCCGATTGCTCCCAATTTGACACGGGCAGATGGCCTAGTTCAATAAACCATTCGTTCGTTCGTTCGTTCGTTCTCTTGCAGTTGTACCAAAACTGGTAATTCTCTGTGTCTGCGAATGCCCCCCCCCCCCCCCCCCTCACCCCGTTTATTTCTTCGTTTACTTTGCTTGATTCCATGCCCCCCACCCCCCCCCCACCCCTTTG
>JABMCL010003156.1:32500-37500 GCA_018857735.1 Alviniconcha marisindica | reverse complement strand
CTTCTTCTCCTCCTCCTCCTCCTCCTCCTCCTGCTCCTTCCTTCCTTCCTTCTTTCTTTCTTTCTTTCTTTCTTTCTTTCTTTCTTTCTTTCTTCTTCTTCTTCTAAGTTCTGTTTCACGCAAGTCCAGGTTCACTAGTACTCTGAGCCTAACTGACACCCCGATTCTCTAAAGAGACGGTTCCGGGTCTTAGAGAACGATGACCGGGTTTCAACTAACAAAATTGCCTAGCTGTTACTGCTCTCGATCGTTAGGTATTTCCACTCGAGACCTGGGTTGCTTATTTTTCCACGCCCGCCAGTGCCAAAAGCAGATCACGTTCTCCATGAAAACGTGTATATAATCGTCAGCTAAGATATGTGAGCAACATTCTGAACAATGTCAGTATTCTTTAAGTCCTAAAAAGCTATAAAATTGTTTGATCGTTTTTAAACCCGCCCTACCGTCCAAACAAGTACAATAATACAACAACAACAACAACAAATCCCCCGGAAAACCGAAGATGGAGACCTGAGCAACATGGTGACTATAATAATTACACACAAAAATGGCAGGAGAAAATATCACATTCAGACAATTTTACAGGAATTTCAAGAAGAGTTAGTAGTTAATAACTGGATTTTAACGTCTTGTCAACCGCGCAGGGTCAACCGCACAGACGTTAGGAAATGGCAGAAGAACAAGGACACGACCAAGAACGACGACAAAGGCGACGACGAAAATGAGGAGGAGGAGGAGGAGAAGGATGGTGGTGGTGGTGGTGGTGGTGGTGGTGGTGGTGGTGGTGGTGGTGGTGATGATGATGTGATAAGATCCGGTATAACCGTACAGGTTGTTTGGGTGTAAATAATAAAATAAAATAAAAACTATGTTACTTCCTTACTTATACTCTCCCACTTGGTTATTGCGTGGGCTCCATGGTATGATGATGATGATGATGATGATGATGATGATGATGATGATGATGATGATGATGATGATGATGACGACGACGACGACGACGATGAGATGATGATGATGACGACGACGACGACGATGATGATGGTTACGACAAGATCTGATATAACCGTACAGATTGACTGGGTGTAAAAAAAAACTAAGTTACTTACTTACTTATTTACTCTCCCATTTGGTTATTGCGTGGGCGTTCATTACGAATCACATACCACAACATGGTAAAACATACACATCAAAGTTATTACATACACGCCAATGGAAAATGGAAATACTCCGAGAGAGAAAAAGTTTTATGTAGAGGCTGCAGAAAAGAAATTACTCACAGAGCTAATATAGTGTGAATATAAAACGACCGTTTGTCGTTCGTATTTTCTATTGTCCATAAATTATACAACGCAAATAGCAGAATGCAAACGAGAAAGAAAAAACACAGAAAAAAACACACACAGTAACAGGTCTTCAAATGATTTACAACCCAGCACACTGCTGTTTTCACACATGAGCATCTGAGTGGCGAGAAATCAGTAAAGTTGTATTCTCAGCCATACGACCGGAACGGTGTGAGAGAGAGAGAGAGAGAGAGAGAGAGAGAGAGAGAGAGAGAGAGAGAGAGAGAGAGACAGAGACAGAGAGACAGAGACAGAGACAGACAGACAGACAGACAGACAGAGACAGACAGACAGACAGACTGATAGAGACACAGTCATAGTCAGAGACACAGATAGACAGACACACAGAGAGACACACACAGAGACAGAGACAGAGGCACAGAAACACAGACAGACAGACAGACAGCTTTCAGTTGTTAGTGTGTGGATAGTTAGGTGCGTCTAATTTCAGATTTCAAACGTTGCGTGTCAAAACGAACTATTTTCAACCTTACCTTATTTTCTTCTTCTTCTTTCTTTTTTTTTTTTTTTTTTTTTTCCAGTCTCGGTGAGCTGAGTTTTCTCTTTAAAGTATTAGAATATACAAACAAAACAAACAAACAAAACTGTCACTTCAATTTCTACACAAAAACAAAGTAGCCTATAGTCATATAGCTCGGGTAATACATTGACAGCTGTTGGTACGATAGTGAACCAGTATGCAATAACAAAATCAGTAATCGCACTGAGCAAATTATTGCACTAGTTCCAGTCTACTTCTGAATCATTAACATGACGATCCCATCAATGTCTAAAAGAGTTTGAAAAGGCCTGCCTACAAAAAGGGAAGAGAGGAGAGAAGCAAGGAAAACATCTCAACAAACAAGAAAGAAAAACACACGATATGTTTAGCATTTGGATGACGCTGTCTTGGTTCTTTGGGTTCCACATGAACCAGCCACAACTCTGCTCGATTTCATAGGCCTGTTGCTAGGACTTCTAACTTCACAATTCCCCTGACCTGTGGCACTGAATACAGAATAGCCTTGAATAAAGATACAGGCGAGTCTTCTGGCTTTATGAATGATGCATCCGTAAAACCAGTCGAGCGAGAAATTCTGCTACAATAACTCGGTACAACGCCACTAAAATCGATCATCCAAGGCCGAACACGGCAACAGCGAGATATGGCACGTGAAAAAGCTGGGAAAAGACCCTCGAGTTCTGCGTTCAGTCAAACTTCTGTCCAGTACCACATTCCGATAGTTCTCGCATTCAAGTTCAATTACCTTTTAATTTCACATTCACACAGTCTACGAGTTGCACATGCTGTCACAACTCTGTTCAATTTCACACTCACATAGCCTACGAGTTCCATGCGCTCTGACAAATTTGTTCAATTTCACACTCACATAGTCCACGAGTTCCACGTGCTTTCACATTCACATAGTCTACAGGTACCACGTGCTGTCACACCTCTGTTCCATTTTTCACTCACCTAGTCGACGAGTTCTATCTGCTGCCACATTTCTGTTCAATTTTACACTCACACAGTCTACGAGCGGCATGTGCTGTCACACATCTTTTCCTCTTCACACTCACAAGTTCCACGTGCTCTCACACCTCGCTTCAACTTTACACCCACACAGTCTACGAGTTATACGTGATGTCACACCTCTCTTCAATTTCACACTCATATAGTGTACGAATTCCACGAATTCCACGTGCTGTCACACCTCTTTTTTCACACCTCTTTTTTCACCTCTTTTCCATTTGACATTCATGCAGTCCACGAGCTCCACGGTCTGTTTAGACAGACAGCTCTGCTCTGTTTCCCTCTCACAGAGTCCAGCAGTTTGGTACTTACACAGTCCATGCAATCCACACTCTGTCACAACTCTGTTCAGTCCCACATTCCAGCTGTGCACGCGCTCCACAATCACATCTGCGCTCAATGCCATATTTACGTGCATAGTACGTGATGTCGCGAGAAACCACTTACAGGAAGGTTCGTCTTTGGACAACTGGTAACGCTGATGGCACTAGATTAATACACGCTCCTGACTTCAGAGCTATCTCTTGGATTAAAACAAACAAAAAGTAAACAAAAGATGATTGCTCCACGCGTATGCACATTCGCGTGTCTACTGCACGCACGGGTTCAGATATGAAATACGTCGACACAAAGCTGTCATATCTAGACCCGTAACTGTCATCACACATTCCATTCACATCATACTCATACTCAGCTATTCAGCGGGAAATGTCTCGTGTAATTGTTACTCCCTGTTGATGGGCGGTGGTTATAAAATAGGCCAGTCAATTATTGCATACAGATGTACTCCTCCTACCCCCCACCACACACTCAGTGACACACAGTGGACTATTTTCCACGAGACAGGTCGCGGCGGACCACGAAATCGAAAGCGAGGCTGGGCACAGTGCTGACCTGGGGTCATTCTTATTCAGCTTGGTCACGACGGGTCACGAGATCGCAAGCGAGGCTGGATTGCCATATTTCACAGTGTGGATTGCCATATTTCACAGTGTGGATTGCCATATTTCACAGTGTGTCGTTACTGTATAGACGCCCTTTCCTCGGCGTCACGAGTGTACATATGCTCATTCTCTAACTTTGGCATTACCACGGGAACAAAGATGTCCTTTTTCTAACTTTTACATCGCGGCATGAATGTATCATAAATATTACATGATAGCTCTTTTTCCAGCTGTCGTGTTTTGTCATGAGCGAAAATTAATACGCTATTTGTCAATTTTGACATTGTATCATGAATGCATGCATGCTCTTTCTCCAACCTCTACTTTGTGTCACGAGTGTAAGAACTCTTTCTCCAAACTGTTTGTGTCACGAGTGTGTAAGAAATCTTTCTCTAAACTGTCTGTGTCACGGGTGCATAAGAACTCTTTCTCAAACAGTTTGTGTCACGGGTGTATAACAGCTCTTTCTTCAAACTGTGGCACGGGTGTATAAGAGCTCTTTCTCCAAACTGTTTGTCTCACGGGTGTATAAGAGCTCTTTCTTCAAACCGTGTCATGGGTGTATGAGCTCTTTCTCTAAACTGTTTGTGTCACGGGTAGATAAGAGCTCTTTCTCCAAACTGTGTCACGGGTGTATAACAGCTCTTTCTCCAAACTGTTTGTGTCACGGGTGTATAGCAGCTCTTTTTCCAAAATGTTTGTGTCACGGGTGTATAAGAGCTCGTTCTCCAACGTTTGTGTCACAGGTGTATACCATGCAGGTTCCCTCTCCAATTTCAACCATCATCGGGTGTTTTATGAGCAGACCAAATGAACGCAAAACCTAATTTCAGAGTAATGTAATCAGCCATAACAGATGTAGAAACTTTGTACAAACAATCCAGTTCACACATATGAATAGAGTCTTCTATTCTTTTGCGTACTCCACTCAGCGGACAAATAAGACCTATAATTGTCCTTCAACCATTCACGCCATACTACCCAACGAAATGAACTCTCTTTTATAAAAGGCCTCGTACCTCAAGACTTCATCTGAACTCAGCATCTCCATGATAAAGGGAGAATACCGCCAGATTGGTTACGCGGGGTTAGATCAGAATCTCCACGCTAAGGGGCGAATACCGCCAGACTGGTTACGCGGGGTTAGATCAGAATCTCCACGTTAAGGGCATACCG
>JABMCL010003156.1:25000-27500 GCA_018857735.1 Alviniconcha marisindica | reverse complement strand
CAGAGAGGGGGTTATACAGTGCAGACAATGCTACAAAGGAAAGAGACACCAGGAGGGAATCGAAGCTACAGACAGGACTGCATGGTGGGATCCAACAGACTACAGAGAGGAGACTGCATATTGCTGTCAAAGCTACAGAGAGAAGGTGCAGGAGGGAATCAGTGATACAGACAGGACCGCAGGATTGGGATCCAGCAGACTACAGAGTGGAGGTTGTGCAGTACAGCTGCTGCTGCTGCTGCTCTGTGTGTGCGTGCGTGCGTGCGTGCGTAAAATATTGCGATGTATATAATATAAATTGCGATGTATCCTCGAAGAAGATCATCTGTGAGCCGGTCTGGCCTAGCGGTAAGGCATTACGCTGGTAAGCAGAGGGACCTCGGTTCGATTCCGCTTCAGAGCTCCTTTCTCCTCAAAAGCTGTGGTCTGTGAACACTGTCTCGTGAACTTTGTCCCTCGCAGTTATCAAACATTAAAATGGCTCTCATCGATGCCCATCTTAGTGCAGGAATCATTCTGGTGGTGACAGTGTAGCGATAGGTATATAATCTCCCTCTTCCCAAACCTCCATACCCCCTCCCCCACTTCTCCCCGTCCCTAATAAGTCTTATGATTTATGTGGACGTTAAGCACTATGTGATTTTGACGAATATCAGAGCCCTGGAGCTGTGTGAAAGTCGAGGTGGACGTCCTGGGCTCCCCGTCCCTAATAAGCCTGATGGTTTCTGTGGACGTCAAGCAACACTCAACTTGAACAGTCTTCAGAGCTCAGGAGCTGTGTGTGAAAGTCGAGGTGGACGTCCTGGGCTCCCCGTCCTTAATAATTTATGGTCTCTGTGGACGTCAAGCAACACTGAAATGACGAAGATCCGAGCTAAGGAGCCGTGTGAAAGTCGAGGTGGCCGTCCTTAATCAAATATGGTATCTGTGAACGTAAAGCAACACTGAGCTGAACCGACGAAGAAAGGCCTTGTCGAAGGCTTGATGAGGTGGTCGGACTTCGAGCTAGATTAAGAGCGGCCTTTAAGTCGAGGTCTCAACCGTTCCATTCCAATCGATCACGTTCCCTGCTGGTGGTGGTTTTAATCCACCGCAGTCACGATACAGTCCCGGGTCGCTACGGGACGGTACAGTCCTACGCTGGGCGGCACAGTCCCACCGGACGAACACCGGACTTCGATTGGCAGCGCTCGCCATTATTTCTCATAGGCGTGTCAAACAACGGGGCGCTTTCATGAGCTGTCCTTCCTGACGGCGTTTTCTTTGCCCCCCCACCCGTATCTCATTCTCACAGGACTATATAATATATACACGCATATGCTAACACATTCATACACCCTAAATGTCGTATACTCGCACGATGATACTCAAAAGATATTGTATACAGAGATATTGTATACAAACTCTCGCGTAAGCCTACTTTCTGACAAACATAATTCAGCTATCAAACACTTTCATTCTACCCACCCCTTAACTCTCATACATATACCCCCCTCCCCCCCCCCCCCCCCCATCTGATGTTAAAACAAAAATGTTTTAAACATTTCACACACCTAATTCATAGTAAATAACCAATGGGACTATTGATCAGGTGATATTTATTAATTAAGCCACAGAAAGAATCAATCAATTATTTTCTAACAAAAGATTTCGCAAAGATAAATGAACATGTTCATCAGATGACCATGCATTCTGGAGGCAAATAGGACTTCATAAGCTGACAACTGAATCAAATCTGATACACTGACAGTTTTTCCTTATCAAATGCACGTATCTTTGGAAAATTTTGTTTTGATAGCGCTGAAATGAAATCTGTATGCTAAACTGTATGTTGTATTCTTGTCCATTGCTTGGAAGAACGTTGGCATGACAATGACGTATTCGTTACATCATCCTATTACACGTCATTGCCATGCCAACATTCTTCCAAACAATGGACAGGAAAACAACATAGCTCAACCAAAAACAGACAAGTGGTTTAGCTTTTCATCTAATTTTTCATCGTTTTTGACCGTTTATCTGTTGTTTAAGTGTCGTTTTGTAGTTTGACAAAGGGGATTACCTCGAAAATTTTCCGGTTTTGTCCTGTCCTAATAAATAGCGTTCTTTTGAACCTTTTATGTGTCTGGATCTTGTTTTATAGCGCTAGCAGTCATTCTTGTTTCAGATTATTTGTTTTTGTTTTTTGTTTTTAAATAGAATAAAAACTCCTAGTTGACTGGGGGTGTTGGTTGTTGTTGTTTTCTTGTTCTTCTTGTTCTTCTTCTTCTAGCTTCTTCTTCTTCTGCTTCTTTCTTTTATATATCTTGTTTTTCCTTTTTTTTCTCCCTTTTGTGTGTGTGTGTGTGTGTGTGTGTGTGTGTGTGTGTGTGTGTGTGTGTGTGTGTGTGTGTGTGTGTGTGTGTGTGTGTGTGTGTGTGTGTGTTTTAAAGCAGAGATCGTTACGGCCAAGCACTCGCGTTTCGACCCGAGAGGAAAAGAAAGACGGAAAGAAAGAAAC
>JABMCL010003156.1:12500-15000 GCA_018857735.1 Alviniconcha marisindica | reverse complement strand
TATGTCAACTGACATCTGAGGACATTAAGCATCACTTCATCATCATCATCATCCCCGCACCACTCGCTCTCACAGAAATTTAAAGAACGTGTACCCTCTCAAGAGTCACTTTGCCAAGTCTCCAGGTCAGTCTCCAAGTTCGTCTCCAAGTCAGTCTCTATGTCTCCAAGTTTTTCATTCGTGCAACTAGAGTTTTGATTTAGACCCAACTTAATCCACATTCAACAGGTTGCTTTGTCTATCTTTTACCTTCCTAGTTTTTGGACTAATGTTTTATTGCTGTTTGCTTGTTGTAGTTTTTTTTTTTTTTTTATCTTGCCGTAAGATCTGGCGTCGCTGATGTTTCATTATTTTCACGTTCGCTTAAATGATTAAGTACAGGGGCCAGCTTCGTGGTAGCCACGAGTTGTTTCAAATATATGGGTTATAACATCTTTTTTTCATTTCATGATTGATTTGTTGAATCTTAAACTGTGTTTCGCTACAGATGTTCTGACTGAGAGGTCAGGTTCGTTATCCGAGCCTGGCTCCATTTTCTTCCCATTCTGATCTAAACCTCCTAATGGAGTTCCTTTATTTTACTGGTTAGAAAAGGCCTGTTCCGCGTATCCGCGATTAACAGGTTCGACTTTTCTGTTAAATATTACGTGAAAAGGCCAGCTCCGCGATAGTCCGCGATTAGCTTTGGTTTGACTTTTTCATAAATAATTCTCTTGTGTATTCCAGTCTTCCACTATCCACAGACTTGGAAGATACCTTAAAGTTTTCTTCCATAAATTCAGTGTAAGACCCTACAGAGAAATTATAAAGTGAGGCGATGTTTTTGATGATACAGCGGTCGGTGAACTGTCTTTTCACAGGTTTGTAGCTCAGACTTTTGTAACCCGCACGGCAATTTTGTGTTGGCTTAATTGTTGTTTATGTTAAATTCTCATGGAATGAGACAACCAGATAAAGTTTACCTAGCTATATTGGCTTTTCGAACCTTTGTGCCTTCTAACTCCTTCTTTTGTCTGCTTGTGACATGCTTGTGACTTATATTTATGATTCAATAATATTTGGAACTTTCATTCTCCACTTGAATTCGTGTTGAAAGAGAGGTGGGAGTTGAGCGAGAAAAAATAGAACGATTCTGTAAGTGAGTGAAAGTGTGTGTGTGTGTGTGTGTGTGTGTGTGTGTGTGTGTGTGTGTGTGTGTGTGTGTGTGTGTGTGTGTGTGTGTGTGTGTGTGTGTGTGTGTGTGTGTGTGTGTGTGCTGGATCACTTCCTGATGGTCATGAGATGCCACGTGTAAGTAATTAACGCGTGTGTGTGTGTGTGCTGGATCACTTCCTGATGGTCATGAGATGCCACGTGTAAGTAATTAACGCAGACATGTTTATAACCTAACCTGCTAGCGTTCTCAGTTGCGTGGCCACAGAATCGCTCGACGACATTTGATCCCTTCACGCGCTAGAGACGTTACACACACACACACACCACACACACACACACACACACACACACACACACACACACACAACACACACACACACACCACACACACACACACACACACACACACAACACACACACATCTCTCTCTCTCTCTCTCTCTCTCCTCTCTCTCTCTCTCTCTCTCTCTCTCTCTCTCACACACACACACACACACACACACACATACACACACACACACACACACACACACACACACACACACACACACACACACACACACACACACACACACACACACACAAGCACCCGCACACTGTGACAAGTCTAGTATATATTGACTATACACAATTTAATCTACACATAACAAACAGGGACTTGAGGCACAGAATCTACACATAACAAACAGGGACTTGAGGCACAGAATCTACACATAACAAACAGGGACTTGAGGCACAGAATCTACACATAACAAACAGGGACTTGAGGCACAGAATCTACACATAACAAACAGGGACTTGAGGCACAGGAAGAGAGCAGCTGGAGGCGGAAAACCTGCCAGATCTATTACTTGGAAAATGTAATGTCCTGAGGTTCGATTTCAAGGAGTCCAGCGAGGGTCCACTTTCAGGTCCAAAGAGCAAGCTCGGCTGGGATTGGATGAATGAATGAATGGCTGGATCTATGCTAATTAATAATGCGCATAACAGAATTCCACGCAAGGTTTCGAGAGGGACGTGGGGAGTGGGGGGGAGGGGGGGGGTGGAACAACATATTTCACAAGTCCACTGTACGAAGCACAACAAGCCCGCGCGCGCACACGCGCACACACACACACACGCGCGCGCACACACGCACACACTCACACACACACACACACACACACACACACACACACACACACACACACACACACACACACACACACACCACACACACACCCGCGCGCGTAATGGACCGTTGGTCCTTAATTTGTAATGTATTGTTATGGGACCGCGTTCGCGTGTGTGTGACGTGTGTGTGTGTGTGTGTGTGTGTGTGTGTGTGTGTGTGTGTGTGTGTGTGT
>JABMCL010003156.1:0-7500 GCA_018857735.1 Alviniconcha marisindica | reverse complement strand
CTAGTGGTCTTTGCCAGCCAAAGCTATTCTATGTTAACGAACTCAGTGAAGAACTTGACTTCTTGTTTTGCCAAATCACATCCAGCCTGCAGGGATGGGGCGTCGACAACATCAGATGCCGCAACGTCTTGTAGTTTCCGATGCATTTAGTTTTCCCTTTAGCAGTTTATTGCGGCGTCTCGTTTCACCGAAACGAAGTGGGCGGATCATCGCGTGTCAGACAGTGTCACGGTTGGTATTTCGGACGCGCATTCAGTGCTATAATGGTACTTCCTTCTCTTCAGTGTCTTTTGACTACTGATATAATGTACGCCTTCAGTCTGTGACAGCCGAAAGCAGCTGGTAATTAGTTCTACTGCGCGTTGGTCTCCAGAACGTGTGCAGCGAGACTGGTGGCTACAGAGACTATCAGTAGAGGGAGAAGGTGTCAGTGGGTGACGCCGAGACTGGTGGCTACAGAGACTATCAGTAGAGGGAGAAGGTGTCAGTGGGTGACGCCGAGACTGGTGGCTACAGAGACTATTAGTAGAGGGACTAGGTGTCAGTGGGTGACGCCGAGAGTGGCTGCTACAGAGACTATCAGTACAGGGAGAAGGTGTCAGTGGGTGACGCCGAGACTGGTGGCTACAGAGACTATCAGTAGAGGGAGAAGGTGTCAGTGGGTGACGCCGAGACTGGAGGCTACAGAGACTATCAGTAGAGGGAGAAGGTGTCAGTGGGTGACGCCGAGACTGGTGGCTACAGACACTATCAGTAGAGGGAGAAGGTGTCAGTGGGTGACGCCGAGACTGGTGGCTACAGAGACTATCAGTAGAGGGAGAAGGTGTCAGGGGGTGACGCCGAGACTGGTGGCTACAGAGACTATCAGTAGAGGGAGAAGGTGTCAGTGGGTGACGCCGAGACTGGTGGCTACAGAGACTATTAGTAGAGGGACTAGGTGTCAGTGGGTGACGCCGAGACTGGCTGCTACAGAGACTATCAGTAGAGGGACTAGGTGTCAGTGGGTGACGCCGAGACTGGCTGCTACAGAGACTATCAGTAGAGGGAGAAGGTGTCAGTGGGTGACGCCGAGACTGGCTGCTACAGAGACTATCAGTAGAGGGAGAAGGTGTCAGTGGGTGACGCCGAGACTGGTGGCTACAGAGACTATCAGTAGAGGGAGAAATGGTGTCAGTGGGTGACGCCGAGACTGGTGGCTACAGAGACTATCAGTAGAGGGAGAAGGTGTCAGTGGGTGACGCCGAGACTGGTGGCTACAGAGACTATTAGTAGAGGGACTAGGTGTCAGTGGGTGACGCCGAGACTGGCTGCTACAGAGACTATCAGTAGAGGGAGAAGGTGTCAGTGGGTGACGCCGAGACTGGCGGCTACAGAGACTATCAGTAGAGGGAGAAGGTGTCAGTGGGTGACGCCGAGACTGGTGGCTACAGAGACTATTAGTAGAGGGACTAGGTGTCAGTGGGTGACGCCGAGACTGGCTGCTACAGAGACTATCAGTAGAGGGAGAAGGTGTCAGTGGGTGACGCCGAGACTGAGCAGCTGGTAATTAGTTCTACTGCGCGTTGGTCTCCAGAACGTGTGCAGCGAGACTGGTGGCTACAGAGACTATCAGTAGAGGGAGAAATGGTGTCAGTGGGTGACGCCGAGACTGGTGGCTACAGAGACTATCAGTAGAGGGAGAAATGGTGTCAGTGGGTGACGCCGAGACTGGCTGCTACAGAGACTATCAGTACAGGGAGAAGGTGTCAGTGGGTGACGCCGAGGGACTGGTGGCTACAGAGACTATCAGTACAGAGAGGAGAAATGGTTAGTCAGTGGCAGTAGAGACGCCGAGACTGGCAGGAATAACAGAGGACTATCCAGTAGAGGGAGAAAGGTCAGTAAAGTAGAGTGGTATGACGCACCGAGACTGGCATCACAGAGTACATATCACTAGAGGGAGAACGTGTCAGTGGGTGACGCAGGAGGACTGGTGGCTACAGAGACATGTCAGATAGAGGGAGAAAGGTGTCAGTGGGTGACGACCGAGAATGATGCTACAGAGACAATATCCAGTAGAGGTAGAAATGGTGTCAGTGGTGACGCCGAGACTGGTGGATACAGAGATATCAGTAGAGGGAGAAGGTGTCAGGGGTGACGCCGGACTGGTGGCTACAGGAGACTATCAGTAGAGGAGAGAAGGTGCTCAGGGGTGACGCCGAGAGATCAGGTGGCACAAGAAGACTATCAAGTAGAGGGGGAGAACGGTTGTCAGTGGTTGGCCTAGAGACTGGTGGCTACAGAGACTATCAGTAGAGGGAGAAGGTGTCAGTGGGTGACGCCGACACTCAGTGGTGGCTACAGAGACTATCAGTAGAGGGAGATGGTGTCAGTGAGTGACGCCGAGACTGGTGGCTACAGAGACTTATGGAGGGAGAAATAGTGTCAGTGCCGGGGTGACGCCGAGACTGGTGGCTACAGAGACTATCAGTAGAGGGAGAAGGTGTCAGTGGGTGACGCCGACACTCAGTGGTGGCTACAGAGACTATCAGTAGAGGGAGAAATAGTGTCAGTGGGTGACGCAGAGACTGGTTGCTACAGAGATTATCGGAGGGAGAAATGATGTCAGTGGGTGACGCCGAGACTGGTGGCTACAGAGACTATCGGAGGGAGAAATGGTGTCAATGGGTGACGCCGAGACTGGTGGCTACAGAGACTATCGGAGGGAGAAATGGTGTCAGTGGGTGACGCCGAGACTGGTGGCTACAGAGACTATCGGAGGGAGAAATGGTGTCAGTGGGTGACGCCGAGACTGGTGGCTACAGAGACTATCGGAGGGAGAAATGGTGTCAGTGGGTGACGCCGAGACTGGTGGCTACAGAGACCATCAGTAGAGGGAGAAATGGTATCAGTGGGTGACGCCGAGACTGGTGGCTACAGAGACTATCGGAGGGAGAAATGGTGTCAGTGGGTGACGCCGAGACTGGTGGCTACAGAGACTATCGGAGGGAGAAATGGTATCAGTGGGTGACGCCGAGACTGGTGGCTACAGAGACTATCGGAGGGAGAAATGGTGTCAGTGGGTGACGCCGAGACTGGTGGCTACAGAGACCATCAGTAGAGGGAGAAATGGTATCAGTGGGTGACGCCGAGACTGGTGGCTACAGAGACTATCGGAGGGAGAAATGGTGTCAGTGGGTGACGCCGAGACTGGTGGCTACAGAGACTATCGGAGGGAGAAATGGTGTCAGTGGGTGACGCCGAGGGATATGCAGGAAACGTGTGCAAAGTTTCCGGAACTTCTCGTTCCGGAAGTCTGTGCATGCTGCCGGTTTACTTTTTCCGAGCTCTACTGTTTGGTGCGTGTTGCGTGTAGTGTGTGTGTGTGTGTGTGTGTGTGTGTGTGTGTGTGTGTGTGTGGTGTGTGTGTGTGTGTGTGTGTGTGTGTGTGTACGTGCCTGAGTGCGTGCCTGCGTGCGTGACATTTTGTGTGTGTGCTTAAGTGTGCGCGCGCTTGTGTGTGCGTGTGTGTGGGGGGGGGGGGGGGGGGGATGCGTTTGTGTGCGTGCGTGCGTGCGTGCGGTTGCGTTGTTGTGTGTATGCGTGCGACCCCCACACCCACCCCCGCCCTCTCTCCTCTCTCTCTTCTAGTTCTACATCATCCCATTTTAACTCACATACCGGACATGGCATTATCACAACACACACACACACACACACACACACACACGAATAGCACGTACACACGCGCGCACGCACACGCGCGCACACACACACACTCACACACACACACACACACACACACGCAACCTGACCTCACCCACAAGGCGCGGATCAGTCTATCTGCCCAAATGGTACCCCGGTGATCAACACTCACGACTCACGGTGGCCACGATGAATCAATAGGCCTATTTCACCGTCTAGTTGACTGGCAATAGAGACGTACATAGGCCGTGTGTCTGTGTGTTTTGCCGGCTCAGTTTACTTTGTGCACCAGCTCCACTACGTCAAAGGGATGAATGAACAAGTGTTTGCTCTCAAGTTGTGTGTGTGTGTGTGTGTGGTGTGTGTGGGTGTGTGTGTGTGTGTTGTGTGTTGTTGCGTGTTTTTTGGGGGGGCGTGTTGTTGTTGTGGTTGTGATGGTGGGCTGTAGCCGTTGTGTGTGTGGTTGTGATGTGTGTGATGTTGGTACTTTTTTGGGCACCGTGCGTACTGTGTATCTATCAGTGTATGATCGTGTGTGCGTGCCGATAGTCCAGTGTTGGAGCGCTGTGTGTATGTGTGTGTACGTGTGTTGTATGCATTAACTGGTGTCGGTTTATTCTTGTGTGTGTGTGTTTGGTGTGTGTGTGTGTGTGTGTGTGTGCTGTGGTTGTGTGTGTTGTGTTTGTGTGTTTGTGGGTGTTGTGTGAATTGTTGTGTGTGTGTGTGAGTGCGATTATGTGTGTTGTTTTAATTTCCTCAAGGTAATGTGCTGTGTGCGTCGTGTGTATGTGTGTGCTATATTGAGCTATCGCTCTCATGTGTGTGCGTGTGTGGGTATGTGTGTAGTATTCTTGTGTGGACAAACAGTTGCTATTGTGTACTTTTTGTGTGTGTGTGTGTGGTGGGGTGGTGTGGGTGTGTATGTGTGTGTGTGTGTGTGTTGTCGTGTGTGTGTGGGGTGTGTGTGTTGTGTGTGGTAGTGCGTGCGTGCGTGATGTGTATATGCTGTTATGTGTGTGTGCGTGTGGTCTGTGTTGTGTTGTGTGGTGCGCTGTGTGTCAGATTGGTGGATGCACTTGTGTGATAATGCAAAGTGTTGTATACAACGCGTGTTGGCTTCACTGCGCGCGCACACTGCTGTTTGGTGTGCTGTGTGTGTGTGTGTGTGAGACCAGAAGGGACAGGGGAGGAGAGAGAGAGGGAGTGAGAGAGATAGAGTGAGAGAGAGAGAGAAAGGGCATTGGACGGAGAGAGAGAGAGAGAGGGCGTGGAAAGAGGTAGCCACTCGACGATCTTCTGGAAAGGATCAGAGAAAGGGACAACAGCAATCAGATGAGCATTTTTAAAAACTCATTTTAAAGGCAACGGTGGGCGTTAAAATCATGTGAGAGACAGGATTGCAGCCACATAATATGTGGCTTTTCCTAGGCGCATAGATATCACTAGAAGAACTCGAACGGACTCTTGTGGGGGGAATTGTGTGTGTGTGGGTGTGTGTGTGTGTGGGGGTGGGTGTGTGTGTGTGTGTGTGTGTGTGTGTGTGGGGGGGGTGGGGGTGGGGAAAGAGAGAGAGAGAGAGGGGGGCAATGAGTGGTGTTTTCATTTACTTAAATTTGAGTAAAAGTTTGCCCTGATATGACCGTCATGGCTGACTTAAATAACGGCCATTGTCAAGCCAGTAACTATCTGTTATGGATGACCTAAGAGGGTGCGCACCTAAAAATGAAGGGGGCCTCTCTCTCTCTCTCCTTTTAATTTGTTTTTTTTGTGGTTTTCGGGGGTGTGTGGGGTGTGTGTGTGTGGGGTGTGTGTGTGTGTGTGTGTTTTTGTGGAGAGGGGGGGGAGAGGGGGGGGGGGGGGGGGGGGGGGGGGGGGGGGGGGGGGGGGGGGGGGGGAGGCGCTTTTTCTGAATTCCCCTTTTGGGCCCCAATTTGTTATGGTTTGGAAACAATAAAAAAACTCTCTCTCTCTCCCCTCTCTTCCCCTCTCCTCTCTCTCTTTTTTCTCCTCTCACACAAAACACACCCCCCAAACCCCAAAAAACACCAAAAACACAAACACAAACCCCACACACACACAAACCCCCAACCCCACACAACCCCACACACAAACCCAAAAACACAACACCCCACACACAACACACAACCCCACCACACACAAACCCAAAAAACACAAACGCACACAAAAAAAGCACACACACAAACCCCACAAACACACACACACAAAACACACACACACACACACACCCCACACACACACACACACCCCACACACAGAGTGACGTGACCGGGGTCATAAAGGAAACAACGCCACAATGGCCAGACCCGAGGAACGGGTAAATGTCACTGACGCGACAAAGGGCGTTTACCTCTGCACGAATCATCCCCTCGACACTGACGCCGCACTGTGACTGACATGATAAAGCAGTGTACTTCTGTACAATCACCGTCCCAAATGACACGCTGACTGACATGATAAAGCAGTGTACTTCTGTACAATCACCGCCCACTGACACGCTGACTGACATGAAAAAGGGCAGTGTACTTCTGTACAATCACCGTACCACTGACACGCTGACTGACATGAAAAAAAGCAATGTACTTCTGTAAAATCACCGTACCACTGACATTCAAAAACCCCCAAGGTGTGCTTTTTTTTGTACAATCACCGTCCACTGACAACGGCTGAGATGATAAAGTGCATGTACTTCCGTACAATCCCCCGTACCATGACCGACATGACAAAGTAGTATCTTCTGTACCCCCCTCTCTCTCTCTCTCTCTCCCCACACACACGCACGCACGCATGCACGCCCAATCCCCTTTAAATTACATTATATTTTTGTACCGTTTGCTTTGTATAAAAATTTTTATATACTACGATAACCGGGGAGGGTTTTTGCATTCGCGTATGCCTCGTTTTCGTAAAGCGCGAGCTTGATTTTGGTTGGAAAAAGTGATAATTATGTGCGAAACTGGGTTTTTAAGCAGGGGGGTGTTTTGCCCCAAATAACCATGTGCGAATGTGGGTGTTGATTTTTGTGAGCTGGCTTTTTGTGTGTGTGTGTGTGGATTTTTCGGTGGGTAGGGGGAAATTTTAAAAACAAAACAAAAAACAGAAACACAAAAATTCAACCCGGGGCATTTTTTTCTCCCAAAACATTGACTTGGAAGCCAGTTGGTTTCTAACACCAAAACCACGGTCTGTGAAAGGAAAATTTCCGAAACCCCCAAAAATGATTTAAAAATCTTTATTTAAAAGGACCCCGAAAAACTGGGGGTTTTGCTTGGGGGTGCTGTAAGGTTAAAAGGGAACGATAAATTCATGGATCTGGGATGTTAAAATGGGAAATTTATGTTACAAATTTGGGGGAAAAAAAAAAGGAACTGATAAGTTACATAGGTATTGGCATGTTAAAATGTAACTGATAAGTTACATAGGTATTGGCATGTTAAAATGTAACTGATAAGTTACATAGGTATTGGCATGTTAAAATGTAACTGATAAGTTACATAGGTATCTGGCATGTTAAAATGTAACTGATAAGTTACATAGGTATCTGGCATGTTAAAATGTAACTGATAAGTTACATAGGTATCTGGCATGTTAAAATGTAACTGATAAGTTACATAGGTTTTCTGGCATGTTAAAATTGGTTAAACTGATTTTAAGGAACATTAAGGGGGGTTGGAAAGTTTTTTAATAATAACAATAACCGATTAAATAAATATTCCCAAAAGACTGAAAAAGTCCGAACATGAAAGACCAGCGGAAATGGGTACCTGCCAAGCTCAGTAGTAATATATTTATTCGTTC
>JABMCL010000214.1:1080000-1082500 GCA_018857735.1 Alviniconcha marisindica | reverse complement strand
TGTGTGTGTGTGTTGGGTGTGTGTGGGGGGAGAGGAAGAGAGAGAGAGAAGAGGAGGAGAGAGAAGGGGAGAGAGAGGGGAGAAAAGAAAAGAAAACTTTTTTGTGTTTTTTTTGGGGTTTGTGTGGTGGTGTTTGTGTGTTTTTGTTGGGGTGTGTGTTGGGGTGTGTGGTGTGGTTGGGGTGTGTGGGTGTGTGTGTGTTGTGTTTTGGGGTGGGTTGTGTTTTGTGTGTGTGTGTGTTGTGTTGGGGTGTGTGTGTGTGGGAAGAGATAAAAGACGAGAGAGAGGGAGAGGAGGAGAGAAGAGAGAGAGAGAGAGAGAGAGAGAGAGAGAGGGGAAAAGGCCTTTTTTTTTTTTTGTGTGTGTGTGTTGGGGTGTGGTGTTTGTGGTGTGTGTGTTTTGGTGTGGGTGTGTGTGTTGTTTTGTGTGTGTGTGGTTTTTTTGGGGTTTTGTGTGTGTGTGTGTGGTTTTGGGGGGGTTTTGGGGGGGGGGGGGTTTTGGGGGGGGGTGGGGGGAGAGAGAGAGAAGGGAGAGGGGAGAGAGAGAAGGGGAGGAGAGAGAGGAGAGAGAGAGAGAGAGACTGTTGTGTGTGTGTTGGTGTGTGTTTTGGTTTTGGGGTGTTGGTGGTGTGTGTGTGTGTTTTTGTGTGTGTGTGGTGTTGTGTGTGGGGTGTTGGTGTTTGTGTGTGGGGTTTTGTGTGTGTGTGGGTGTGTGTGTGTGTGGGGTGTGTGTGGGGGTGTGTGTGTGGTGGGGTGTTGGTGTGTGTTTTGTCCACGGGGTTTCCACGTACTTGGCAAAAGGTAAGGCAATGTCCCGTAAAATTTGTCCCCCCCCTCCCCCCCCCCCCCCCCCCCCCCCTCCCCCCCCCCCCCCCCCTGGCCCCCCTGCCCCGGTTCGCCCAGATAAAAAAAAAAAAAAAAGTTTAAAACAAAAACGGGGTGATGTAGCAAGAGGTTTAAAGGGGTACCCATGCTAAATTAACTTTTAAATTTTTCGTGAAAAACCCACCCCCTTGGATTACGGGTTTAAATTTTGAGTCAATTTTTTGTCTGATTTTTTTTATGCCGGCTGTTGCTTTGTTGTTTTTGATGTTTACTGCTTTTAACCCCCATCCCCAAAATCCTTCAAGGCTTGCACTTTGTGTTGCCACAAATTGTGGGATTTTTTTTTCTTTCGCCGTTTGCCTTCCCCCCCCCCCCCCCCCCCCCCCCCACCCCCCCCCCTCCCCCCCCTTTTTTTCCCGCTCCTACACCGGTCAAGCTATTTCCGCCATTTCCCTGTCTTGCAAACACCTTGCTGTACAGGAAATATCGCTTTTCTGCACAGTTAGCACACAGACGGTCGGACACTTTCGGAACATGCCTCATTCAAAAGATCAACAACCCCAACTACCTGCCCGTAGGCACGGGCGCGCATGCGTCACGTTCCTTTCCGGCCACGTGACCCAGTTGGGTAAACCAAAGCACGGCGCGGAAAGGGAAAGAATTTCATTGATAACTCGCTGGCCGTGACGATCCTAGCAAGTGCTCGAAGAGGCGGCGAGGGGCTTGGTCTTTGACAAGAGGTCGCGGTGGCCCAACGGTTACGATCACGCGGCTATAGCTCGTTACTGAGTTGGAGCGACTGAACGTGAAGGGTCCTTGGGTTCGACTTTTGGAATGAACTGCCTGGGTTTTCCTAGCGTAGTGGCTGCAGTGCGCTTCGGTTCAGTTTGTCCGGCCGTCCGTCGCCATGATAGCCCGTACGGTCTGTGTTGACGTCCGTCACTATGATAGTCCGTACGGTCTCTGTGTTGACGTCCGTCACTATGATAGTCCGTATGGTCTCTGTGGACGTCCGTCACTATGATAGTCCGTACGGTCTCTGTGGACGTCCGTCACTATGATAGTGCGTACGGTCTGTGTTGACGTCCGTCACTATCATAGTCCGTACGGTCTGTGTTGACGTCCGTCACTATGATAGTCCGTACGGTCTCTGTGGATGTCCGTCACTATGATAGTCCGTACGGTCTGTGTTGACGTCCGTCACTATGATTGTCCGTACGGTCTGTGTTGACGTCCGTCACTATGATATTCCGTACGGTCTCTGTGGCCGTAAAGCAGCATTGAACTGATCATTACAGGCTTGGCCCAATACTTCTGGAAACGCACATGCATACGCACACTCAGTCTCGCCCCCCACCCCACACCCCACCAACACAACACAACACACACACACCACAAAAAAAATTTTTTTTTTATTTTTATATTAAAAATAAAAAACCCCAAAACCCCCCAACCCCACAAATCCCACACCCCACCCCCCACACACCGCACATACCCCCCCCCTGGGGGCGGTAAAGCGGGGCAGAACGACAACAGGCTTGGCCAAACCGGAAAAGCACATGCATACGCACCCTCAGTCCCCCCCACAGCCCAGGGGGATCGATACCTTTCATCCCACTCACCGTCAGGGATTGCCATTTAAATGCTGATTCAGGCGGAGGGAGAAAAAAGGAAGA
>JABMCL010000214.1:1065000-1075000 GCA_018857735.1 Alviniconcha marisindica | reverse complement strand
CGCAGAAGGTTAAAACGAGCCCCTGTTTTTATTTAGACAACGCAAAACATGCGCACATAACCGAAGACTTTTTATGCCTAGATAGAGACACACAGAAAGTTGACAAGAGCCCCTGTTTTAATTAGACAATGCAAAACATGCACACATTTTCAGTGAAAACACCCTTTTCAAGCAATACACTTGCAAACAATACACAGCTAATAAACGATGATCTGAATCAGATTTGAGCTACTTAACTAGCACTCGGTGGAGAAGTATGTGGCAGAATCAAAGTTAACTGTGTTTCAGAACGTTAGCAGTCAGCCTCTAAGGGAAACGCTATCCCTCTCCCTTTTATTATTCTGTTTTGAAGTTTGGCCATACGAATGAGTAGGCTATCTTGGTGTACACTATCTTTGCTACAACTACGCTGTGGTAGCCTAGGAGCACGATGCGGTCACGGACAAGTTTCTGCCTCAAGTGTAATTATTATGCGCGAAAACCCCGAAGACATGGCACTGTGGCCATTCTTAACTACTGAGCTGTAGGTCACGGCGGGCCATGAGATCGAAAGCGAGGCTTGGGGTGCAGTTAAAATAGACCATAATTATTAAATCAGATTCCAACCGTTCTTGCATTCTACCAGCCAACGCAGCACCACTCGGTACCGGTCGGAGAAAAAGCTTGTGAGACTGTAACTCACTGACCAGTACCGCCACTTTAACTGATATCAGTTATGTGAAAAGACTTTAAATGAGAAGGAAGAAGAAGAAGAAGAAGGATGAATAACAATAAAAATAACAACAATAACAATATACTTTCTTCATCCCAGCGGGAAATTAAAGCTGTCGTTCGATCGCGCAACGAAGAAAATATCTCAATAATTCTAAGTCATGAAACACCCGCACATACACTCTTAGACATACGCCCCCTTTCTCTCAGTCTGCATACACTAATAGCAAACCCAAAATTACCCGGAATAATGCTTTCTCTGTCAAACCAAAACGTAAAAACTCTCAAATTAAATTAAAAAATCATTACATCCCCAACACTCCCATAGAAAGTTATCATCCTCAACAGACGTCTTGACGCATGCGCACACTCAGTTAATGACTGGTATAATTTTCATTAAAAACTGACAGAACCGAGGGTAAAAACGCTGCTTTATGATGATGATGATGATGATGATGATGATCGCTTTTATATAAGCGCTATTCTCCGCTCTCGAGCAGACTCACTGCGCTCGCATGTGATTCTACATGAATGACTAGCCTTTTAAAGCGCGCTTTTGAATATGCGCCGAAGTGGTGTACTTACAGCGCTGGCATGGCTGGTGCCACATGAAACTGCTGCCGTCTCGGCGCAAATTCTGTGTACATCATACAACCATGCACCATGCCACTTCATGCAAAGCCATAATTATTATACGTAAGGTGTATGCGTGTTTAGCTGTAACCTGCCACCTGCACTTCTGGCAGAACGACCGGGATCTTTTACGTGCTACTGCGGTAACACGGGGGTGGAACGGATACCGAAATAAGAGTCAGCACAGAAAGTTGACCGTGGAGAAGAAAATTCTCCCGCCGCTCCTGCGGGGATTCGAACCCGCAACCTTTCAATCACGAGTCCGGCGCTCTCGCCACTGAGCTATCCCGCTCCCCATGATGCTTTATAACGGTTTGTACTTGTTCTCGGAAGTAAAATCGGAATAAAAATCGGTTTCTGGTTTTATTAGTCTTGTTGTTGTGCAGTCTTAATCTGTGAATCTTTTATACATGTACAGTTTTGATCGTTTGCTATCCATAACTATGTGACACCCTGATAATTATAACCCTAAGCAGTTGTCTGGGCTCAAAGCGTCTATTGACTAACCTGAATACGACTCGTATCTGCCGTTACATAGTAAGTTCTGTGATAGCTATAGTCTGGGCGTACATGTACAATACGACTCGTATCTGCCGTTACATAGTAAGTTCTGTGATAACTATAGTCTGGGCGTACATGTACAATACGACTCGTATCTGCCGTTACATAGTAAGTTCTGTGATAGCTATAGTCTGGGCGTACATGTACAATACGACTCGTATTTGCCGTTACATAGTAAGTTCTGTGATAGCTATAGTCTGGGCGTACATGTACAATACGACTCGTATTTGCCGTTACATAGTAAGTTCTGTGATAGCTATAGTCTGGGCGTACGTGTACAGTACGACTCGTATCTGCCGTTACATAGTAAGTTCTGTGATAGCTATAGTCTGGGCGTACATGTACAATACGACTCGTATCTGCCGTTACATAGTACGTTCTGTGATTAGTTATATTCTGGGTGTACAATACGACTCGTATCTGCCGTTACATAGTACGTACGGCGATAGCTATATTCTGTGTGTACAATACGATACGTATCTGCCGTTACTGACATAGTTGCTTCTGTGATAGCTATATGCTGGGTGTACAGTACGATTCGCATTTGCCGTTACATAGTCAGTTCGGTGATAGCTATGTTCTGGGTGTACATGTACAATACGACTCGTGTCTGCCGTTACATAGTCAGTTCTGTGATAGCTATGTTCTGGGTGTACATGTACAATACGACTCGTATCTGCCGTTACATAGTAAGTTCTGTGATAGCTATAGTCTGGGCGTACATGTACAATACGACTCGTATCTGCCGTTACATAGTAAGTTCTGTGATAGCTATAGTCTGGGCGTACATGTACAATACGACTCGTATCTGCCGTTACATAGTAAGTTCTGTGATAGCTATAGTCTGGGCGTACATGTACAATACGACTCGTATCTGCCGTTACATAGTAAGTTCTGTTATTAGTTATATTCTGGGTGTACAGTACGACCCGTATCTGCCGTTACATAGTACGTACGGCGATAGCTATATTCTGTGTGTACAATACAATACGTATCTGCCGTTACTGACATAGTTGCTTCTGTGATAGCTATATGCTGGGTGTACAGTACGATTCGCATTTGCCGTTACATAGTCAGTTCGGTGATAGCTATGTTCTGGGTGTACATGTACAATACGACTCGTGTCTGCCGTTACATAGTCAGTTCGGTGATAGCTATGTTCTGGGTGTACATGTACAATACGACTCGCGTCTGCCGTTACATAGTCAGTTCGGTGATAGCTATGTTCTGGGTATACATGTACAATACGACTCGTGTCTGCCGTTACATAGTCAGTTCGGTGATAGCTATGTTCTGGGTGTACATGTACAATACGACTCGTGTCTGCCGTTACATAGTCAGTTCGGTGATAGCTATGTTCTGGGTGTACATGTACAATACGACTCGCGTCTGCCGTTACATAGTCAGTTCGGTGATAGCTATGTTCTGGGTGTACATGTACAATACGACTCGTGTCTGCCGTTACATAGTCAGTTCGGTGATAGCTATGTTCTGGGTGTACATGTACAATACGACTCGTGTCTGCCGTTACATAGTCAGTTCGGTAATTAGTTATATTCCGGGAGTCAGACTCTACCAAAAGGTGCGAAAGTGGGAGGGAGGAAGGAAACGTGATGCTTAAATTAATGTCCACAGAAACCGAGGGAGCGAGATACCTACATCCTTACGATTTGTGTGGTGTCAATATTTCAGAGCTCAGAGTTTGGGAGCTGTGTGAAAGTCGAGGTGGCCGTCCTGGGCTTTCCGTCCTAATGAGCCTTACGGTTTCTGCGGACGTAAAGCAACATTGAACCACGCTTCGGCACTGGTCACAGTTTGTCCCTAAAATGTCAACCGACATCCGAGGACATGAAGCTCTGCATCATCATCAACATGGTGTCAGTATTTCAGAGCTCAAGAGCTGTGTGAAAGTCGTGAGCCGGTGTGGCCCAGCGGTAAGGCGTTAGGCTGGTAAGCGGAAGGACCTCGGTTCGATACCGCTTCGGCTGTCCTTTCTCTTCAAAAACGTTGTGGTTTGTGGACACTGTCTTATGACTTTGTCCGTCACTTCTACTGAAACATTAAAATGGCTCTCATCGCTGCCCATCTTAATGCAGGAATCATTCTGGTGGTGACAGTGTAGCGATAGGTATATAATCTCCCTCTTCCCCCACCTCCATACCCCCTTCCCCCCTTTATCCCCGTCCCTTGCGGTTTCTGTGGACGTTAAGCACCATGTTTACTTAGTGTGAAAGTCGAGGTGGCCATCGAGGGCTCCCGTCCCTAATAATCCTACGGTTTCTGTGGGCGTAAAGCATGGTTCAGGAGCTGTGTGAGAGTCGAGGTGGACGTCCTGGACTGTCCGTCCTAACGAACCTTCTGGTTTCCGTGGACGTAAAGATTTATTGCACCGTGCTTCGGCATTGGTCACAACTTGTCTCTAATATGTCAACTGACATCTGAGGACATAAAGCATCACTTCATCATCATCATCATCAGTGGACGTTAAGCACCATGTTTACTTAGTGTGAAAGTCGAGGTGGCCGTCGAGGGCTCCCGTCCCTAATAAGCCTACGGTTCCGGTGGGCGTAAAGCAACACTCAACCAACCTCGGAGTGACAGTCTAGGCTCGATTTTCACCCAGACGCCAGAGGCCGGAGATGCAAAGAATTCACAGCGAGATCTTCTTCCCCAACAGCTGAGTCAGAGGCGTCGCTGTCAAAGCCTTGAAGCGACGCAACAATTAACCACCGCCATTTCTGTCCGGGGGCTTCAGGGGAGATAAGTAGCGGTGAGTCAGGGGGAGAGAATTGCCCTTGGCGTGATTGATTTCCTGGACTTTTGACTGGCGAGAGACGGGCCGCTAAGCTGAATAGCCCGACTCTCACTTGAGGACTATGTATAATCCCCTGTTTGCCTGTTGGCTTATCGGGTCGGGGGCCCCCAAAAAGCGAGGTAGGGCGATAAGGGTTTTCACGGTTTTATCCCGGGGTCAAAAGTCAAGCTAGTGTAAGCAGCTGTACAGCGGCAACGCACCTTTTTCGTTGTGCCCTCAGTCCTTCCTTCTTCCCCCTCCCCTGTCCTCCACGTCCCCCCCGAACCCCCCCCCCCACCCCCCCTCTCTCTCTCTCCCCCCCCCCTCCGTCTCTCTCTCCGCCCTCCCCCCCTTCCCCCCCCCCCTTTTCTCTCCCCACTCCCCCTGCCCCCCCCCCCCCTCCTCTCTCTCTCCCCCTCCCCCTCCCCCCCCCCCCCCCTCCGTCTCTTCCCCCCCCCCTCCTCCCCCGTCCCCCCCCCCCTCCGTCTCTCTCTCCCACTCCTCCCCGCCCCCCCCCCCCCCGTCTCTCTCTCCCCCCTCCTCCCCCCAAACTTCCTTCCCCCCCCCCTCCTCTCTTCCCCCCCCCCCCTGCCCCCCCCCTCTCCCCATAGCCCCCCCCCCCCCCCCCCGTCCCCTCTCTTCCCCTCCTCTCCTATTCCCTCCCCCCTTTTTTCCCCCCCCCATTCCCCCTTCCCCCCCCCCCCCCTCTCTCTCTTCCCCCCCCTTCCCCCACCCCCCCCCCCCCCGTCTCTCCTTCCCCCCCTCCCCTTCCCCCCCCCCCCCTCTCTCTCTCCCACCTCCCTTTCCCCCCCCCTCCGCCCGTCTCTCTCTCCCCCTTTCCCCCGCCCCCCCCCCTCTCTCTCCCCCCCCTGTCCCCCCCCCCCCCCTCTTCCTCCCCCTCCCCCCCCCCCCCTTCCCCTCCTCCCCTCCCCCCCCCCCCCCCCCTCCCTCCTCCCCCTCCCCCCCCCCCGCCCCCCGTCTCTCTCTCCTCCTCCCCCCTGCCCCCCCCCCCCCCGCCCCCGTCTCTCTCCCCCACTCCCCTGCCCCCCCCCCGTCTCTCTCTCCCCTCCCCCTTCCCCCCCCCCCCGGCCCCCCGTCTCTCTCCCCACCTGCCCCCTCCCCCCCGCCCTCCTCTCTTCTCTCCCCCCTCCCTGTCCCCCTCCCGCCCCCCGTCCCCTCCCTCTCCCCCCTCCCACCCCCCCCCCGCCCTCCGTCTCTCTCTTCCCCCTCTCCCTCCCCCCCCTCCGCCCTCCGTCTCTCTCTTCCCTCCTCCCTCCCCCCCCGCCCTCCGCCTCCCTTCCCCTCCTCCCCCCCCCCCCCGCCCCCGTCTCTCTCTCCCACCTCCCCCATCACCCCCCCCGCCCTCCGTCTCTCTTTCCCCCTCCTCCCATGCCCCCCCTCCCGCCCCCCCGTCTCTCTCTCCCCCTCCTCCCTCCCCCCCCCCCCCCCCCCCCGTCTCTCTCTCTCACCCTCCTCCCTGCCCCCCCTCCTCCCCTCTCTCCCCACCTCCTCCACTGTCCCCCACCCCCCCACCCCGTCTCCCTCTTCCCCCTCCTTTCCCCTGTGCCCCGTCTCTCTCTCTCTCTCTCTCTCTCTCTCTCCTCTCTCTCTCCTCTCTCTCTCTCTCTCTCTCTCTCTCTCTCTCTCTTCTCTCTCTCTCTCTCTTTTTGTATGCGTATTTATAATTATATACACGGACACAGGGGATCTCGGATTATAGTCTCATCCTAAGGACTGTTGTAGAGTCTGCACAGAATTTGACTGTGGAGAAATCTCAGCACGGGCGCAAAGCCTGGCACGTAACGGTCAGCCAGCCAGATGGTGACCACGCTCCTCGTGCTTAACTTCGGCCTTCGAGAGCCAGTGCTCTTGCTCTGGGCCACTGACTGCACTGTTAGTGTTAGTGAGATCAGTGTGTGGCTGTTAGTGAGGTCAGTATGTGGCTGTTAGTGAGATCAGTATGTGGCTGTTAGTGAGGTCAGTATGTGGCTGTTAGTGAGATCAGTATGTGGCTGTTAGTGAGATCAGTATGTGGGTGCGTGGGCCTATTAGTGTTAGTGAGATCAGTATGTGGCTGCGTGGGCAGCACTGCCCTATTAGTGTTAGTGAGATCAGTATGTGGCTGCGTGGGCCTATTAGTGTTAGTGAGATCAGTATGTGGCTGCGTGGGCCTATTAGTGTTAGTGAGATCAGTATGTGGCTGCGTGGGCCTATTAGTGTTAGTGAGATCAGTATGTGGCTGCGTGGGCCTATTAGTGTTAGTGAGATCAGTATGTGGCTGCGTGGACAGCGCTGCCCTATTAGTGTTAGTGAGATCAGTATGTGGCTGCGTGGGCAGCACTGCCCTATTAGTGTTAGTGAAACCAGTATGTGGCTGCGTGGGCGGCACTGCCCTATTAGTGTTAGTGAAACCAGTATGTGGCTGCGTGGGCGGCACTGCCCTATTAGTGTTAGTGAAATCAGTATGTGGCTGCGTGGGCGGCACTGCCCTATTAGTGTTAGTGAAACCAGTATGTGGCTGCGTGGGCAGCACTGCCCTATTAGTGTTAGTGAAACCAGTATGTGGCTGCGCGGGCGGCACTGCCCTTTTAGTGTTAGTGAGACCAGTATGTGGCTGCGCGGGCAGCACTGCCCTATTAGTGTTAGTGAAACCAGTATGTGGCTGCGCGGGCAGCACTGCCCTATTAGTGTTAGTGAAATCAGTATGTGGCTGCGTGGGCGGCACTGCCCTATTAGTGTTAGTGAAATCAGTATGTGGCTGCGTGGGCGGCACTGCCTATTAGTGTTAGTGAAATCAGTATGTGGCTGCGTGGGCCCTTATTAGTGTTAGTGAGATCAGTATGTGGCTGCGTGGGCCTATTAGTGTTGTGAGATCAGTATGTGGCTGCGTGGGCCTATTAGTGTTAGTGAGATCAGTATGTGGCTGCGTGGGCCTATTAGTGTTGTGAGACATAGTGGCGCGTGGGCCAATTTTAGTGAGATCAGTATGGGCTGCGTGGGCCTATTGGGTTTTAGTGAGATCAGTATGGGTGCGTGGGCACATGCCCTATTAGGTTAGTGAGATCAGATGTGGCTGCGGGGCCTATTAGTGTTAGTGAGATCAGTAGGGGTTTTCGGGGGCCCCTATTAGTGTTAGTGAGATCAGATGTGGCGCGTGGGCCTATTAGGTTAGTGAAATCAGCAGTGGCTGCGGGGGCCCCTATTAGTTTTAGTGAGATCAGTAGTGGCTGGTGGGCCTATTAGTGTTAGTGAGATCAGTTTGGTGCGTGGGGCCCCTATTAGTGTTAGTGAGATCAGTATTGGCGGTGGGCAGACTGCCCTTTTAGTGTTAGTGAAATCAGTATGTGGCTGCGGGGGCAGCACTGCCCTATTAGTGTTAGTGAAACCAGTATGTGGCTCGGGGCAGCATCCCTTTTAGTGTTAGTGAGATCAGATGTGGTGCGTGGGCCTATTAGTGTTAGTGAGTCAGATGTGGCTGCGTGGGCAGCACTGCCCTATTAGTGTTGTGAAATCAGTATGGGGCTTCGTGGGCCCTTTATTAGTGTTAGTGAGATCAGTATGGGCTGCGGGGCCTTTTAGGTTAGTGAGATCAGTATGTGGCTGGTGGGCAGCACTGCCCTATTGTGTTAGTGAAATCAGTATGTGGTTTCGTGGGCAGCACTCCCCTATTAGTGTTAGTGAGATCAGTATGTGGTGGTGGGCCTATTAGTGTTAGTGAGATCAGTATGTGGCTCGTGGGCCTATTGTGTTAGTGAAACAGCATGTGGCTGCGGGGGCCCTATTAGTGTTAGTGAGATCAGTATGTGGCTGCGTGGGCCTTTTGTTTTAGTGAGATCAGTATGTGGCTGCGTGGACAGCGCTGCCCTATTAGTGTTAGTGAGATCAGTATGTGGCTGCGTGGGCAGCACGCCCTTTTAGTGTTAGTGAAACCCAGTATGTGGCTGCGTGGGCAGCACTGCCCTATTAGTGTTAGTGAAACCAGTATGTGGCTGCGTGGGCAGCACTGCCCTATTAGTGTTAGTGAGATCAGTATGTGGCTGCGTGGGCCTATTAGTGTTAGTGAGATCAGTATGTGGCTGCGTGGGCAGCACTGCCCTATTAGTGTTAGTGAAATCAGTATGTGGTTTCGTGGGCCCTTATTAGTGTTAGTGAGATCAGTATGTGGCTGCGTGGGCCTATTAGTGTTAGTGAATCAGTATGTGGCTGCGTGGGCAGCACTGCCCTATTAGTGTTAGTGAAACCAGTATGTGGCTGCGTGGGCCTATTAGTGTTAGTGAGACCAGTATGTGGCTGCGTGGGCGGCAGACCCCAGATGGGTTGCCTTCAGCCTCCTCCGTGCTATCGTTAAGTGTCGGCTCACCTTACTAATCATCGGGCCGGGGTTTCCCCGCTTTAATTCGGGCCAGGCCGCTAATGAACGCGCACAGGTGTCGTCCGTTTCGGGGAGTGAGTAGCCAACGGCACGTTTGGAAACAAACTCCATGCACCGGTTTACGACATCCTTCCCGGCTCCAACCACTGCCATAATTGATTATGCCATAAGTCTCGAAAAACTGTCAGCTAACGGACAGTTTTTCGTTAGTGTTAAAATTGTATCAGGCGCTTTTTGTTTTTGCTTTTATAACCGCCCACGTCGCTTACCGTGCTAGCACATGCAAAACTAAAATCGTTTGCAGTCTAGACCGAAGTATTTTTTCTTTTTCTTTTTTTTCTTTTTTTTGTACCAGCGGCAGACGCGCCTCGTGTTAATGTTTACCTGCGTGTTTGGACGCTATGTTGCTTCCACAGGTAAGTAAGTAAACATGGTGCTTAACGTCCACAGAAACCATAAGGCTTTTTGGGACGGGAAAAATTGGGGGGGGGGGGGGGGGGGGGAGAGAGAGAGTATATCCTATCGCCCTTTTACCACCAGAACGACCTGCATTAAGAGGGGCAGCGATGAGAGCCATTTTAATGTTTCAGTGGGGTGAGGAAAAAGTCACAGGACAGTGTCCACAAACCACAACCTTTTTGAAGGGGAACAGAGCCGAAGCGGTATCGAACCGGGGTCCTTCCGCCCCAAAACGCTTATCGCTAGACCAAAAAAGGCTCTAAAACCCCAGCTAGGCTTGTTTGTATATATATATATATCCCCAAACCTTTTGGGGGGCGCTGACAGCGTCGGGGACAGCTGCGTGGAAATAAGGAGTGCCCTTCAGTGGCGTAACGTAACCACTTCTGGCAGAGTTTGGAGGAAGGTGCCGGAAAGCGAAACAGCCGAGGTTGCCGTCCGGCGTTACTGTTACTGTCCAGGCCTTGTTG
>JABMCL010000214.1:1050000-1055000 GCA_018857735.1 Alviniconcha marisindica | reverse complement strand
AAAGAGAGAGAGAGAGAGGGAGAGAGAGAGAGGGGGAGAGAGAGAGAGGGGGGAGAGAGAGAGGGGGGGGGAGAGAGAGAGAGAGAGAGGGGGGAGAGAGAGAGAGAGAGGGAGGGAGAGAGAGAGAGAGGGGGGGGGAGAGAGAGGAGAGAGAGAGAGAGAGAGAGAGAGAGAGAGAGGAGAGAGAGAGAGAGAGAGACAGAGAGAGAGAGAGAGACAGAGAGAGACAGAGAGAGACAGAGCAGACAGACAAACAGACAGACAGACAGACAGACAGACAAACAGAGACAGACTCGGAGAAGACAGAGCCAGAGACAGACAGACATACAGATATAGACAGAGACAGAAAAAATAGAAAGAGAAGAAGGTGGAGAGAGATGATCAGTTTTTCAGTAACGCCCAGTCAGCCATGACGGTTACGTCATGGCGATGGAGGAGGAGGCAGGGAAGGGAAGAAGGATGCAGAGGAGAAGAAGGAGGAGGAGGAGAAAGAGGAAGAAGTGGAGGAGGGAAGAAGAAGAAGGAGGAGGACCGAGGAGGGACCAGAAAGCCGAACTCCACGACCCTGGTTGGCTGTGTCTGTAATTTCCAACAAAGACGGTGCGAACGTTTTTCAATGCTTCCCGTTGCTGCACCCTGCAATAATACACACGCAATGAAAGTGGGGTGGTTCTACGCGTCTTATGTTGGTTTTACGGGAGTATTGTGCGTAAATTCTCTCAATAAAATCATGTCCGGGTGTTTGTTATTGCCGTTGCCCAAAGAGAAAAAGTCGTGTGACGTCCGATCCTTTGTTCCTCTGTGTGTGTGTGTGTGTGTGTGTGTGTGTGTGTGTGTGTGTGTGTGTGTGTGTGTGTGTGTGTGTGTGTGTGTGTGTGTGTGTGTGTGTGTGTGTGGTGTGTTGTGTGTGTCGTGGTGCGGAGTGTGCGTGGTGTGCGTGCTGTGTGCGTGCGTGGTGTGCGTGAGTGTTTGTGTGTTTGTGTGTGTGTGTGTGTGTGTGTGTGTGTGTGTGGTGTGTGTGTGTGTGTGTGTGTGTGTGCGTGAGTGTGTGTGAGTGTGCGTGCGTGTGCGTGCGTGCATGTGCGTGCGTGCGTGAGTGTGCGTGATGTGCGTGGTCGGGGGGTGTGTGTGTGTGTGTGTGTGTGTGTGTGTGTGTGTGTGTGTTTCTCTCTCTCTGTCTGTCTGTCTGTCTGTCTGTCTGTCTGTCTTCTGTCTCTCTCTCTCCTCTCTCTCTCTCTCTCCTCTCTCTCTCTCTCTCTCTCTCTCTCTCTCTCTCTACCCTCTCTCTCCTCTCTCCTTCCTCTCTCTCTCACCCTGCGAATTCTCTTCCGTTGCCTCCAGATTCTCCCTGTCTAGTTCTTGCCTTCCTGGCTCATTCAACTTCATTTTCCACCCAGTCCTCTTCCAGCATAGCCTCATATGTGACCTGCACAGTGAATGAGACACTCTACCTGTGATTTGACAAACGGTGTTTCGCCCTGATCGGCATCTCCTTCGCGGTTTGCTGGGCCGCGTCATTAAACTCCGGTAGCTCAGACGTTGGCCGCTGTATGCTGTAAGTACCTGGCTGAAATGTTGTTGAGGAACTTGAGACGCTACGCGTCAAGTGCGGGCACAAAGCTAAGGGCGCCGTAAGGGCGTGGAGGGAAGCAACAGCCGACGATCTACGACGATCAAACTGAATCGTCAGTCGGATGAAACACAGCAACTGTTTCAAAACCCGGCAACAACATTGAGGAGACAGACTTTTGCTAGAATGGGTGGAGCACGTATGGGTTTTATCGCACGCGCAGATGCCATCTTGGACTTTTAAAGCGAACTGAGTTGCTCTGTTCGGCAATGAATACTTTTCCAGCTCGATATAGGGTTTCTCCACCACCACCACCCACCCCCCCCCCCCCCCCCCCCGGTCACCCCCCTGCCCCCCACTCCTTTTATCCTATGAACTGTCTCTGTTGGCGCTATCTAATTTTGTCTACGGTTCTATTTTTACAACACACGGTCGGCACTGCTGATAATTATGACTGCGGCATGAACACGGCTGACGAGAAACACCCGGAACACAAACGGAGGGCTTGTGTGTGCCGTGCCGGTGTGTGTGTGTGTGTGTGTGTGTGTGTGTGTGTGTTTTGTTGTTGTGTGTGTGTGTGTGTGTGTGTGTGTGTGTGTGTGTGTGTGTGTGTGTGTGTGTGTGTGTGTGTGTGTGTGTGTGTGTGTGTGGTGTGTGTGTTTGGGTTGTGGTAGTTGTTGTGTGCGTGTGGTGGGGTGGTTGGTGTGGTGTGTGTGTAACTGTGGTGTTGTGTGTGTGCGGTGTAGCTGTGTGTGTGTGTAGCTGTTGTGTGTTGTGTGTGTGTGTGTGTGGTGTGTGTGTGTGTGTGTTGTGTGTGTGTGTGTGTGTGTGTGTGTGTGTGTGTGTGTGGTTGTTTTGTGTGTGTTGTGTGTGTGTGTAGCTCTGTGTGTTGTGTGTTGTGTGTGTGTGTGTGTGTGTGTGTGTGTGTGTGTGTGTGTGTGTGTGTGGTGTGGTGTGTGTGTGTGTGTAGCTGTGTGTAGCTTGTTGTGTGTGTGTGTGTGTAGTGTGTGTGTGTAGCTGTGTGTGTGTTGTGTGTGTGTGTGTGTGTGTGTGTGTGTGTGTGTGTGTGTGTGTGTGTGTGTGTGTTGTGGTGTGTGTGTGATTATATATACCGCCATGCGCTCGAGTTGCCGGGCAGTAAGTAAACATGGTGCTTAACGTCCACAGAAACCACAAAGCTTATTAGGGACGGGGCGATGGGAGGAAGGCGGTATGGAGGTGGGGGGGAGAGGGGGATTATATACCTATCGCTACACTGTCACCACCAGAATGACTCCTGCATTAAGATGGGCAGCGATGAGAGCCATTTTAATGTTTCATTAATTGTGAGGGACAAAGTCACAAAACAGTGTCCACAGACCACAGCCTTTTTGAAGAGAAAGGAGAGCCGAAGCGGAATGGAGCCGAGGTCCTTAAATGCGCTTACCAGCCTAACGCCTTACCGCTAGGCTCAGCCAAGAGTTGGTAGCATACACCTTTTGATAGTAAGTAAACATGGTGCTTAACGTCCACAGAAACCGTACGGCTTATTAGGGACGGGGAGAAGGGGGGAAGGGGGTATGGAGGTGGGGGAGAGGGAGATTATATACCTATCGCTACACTGCCACCATCAGAATGACTCCTGCATTAGATGGGCAGCGATGAGAGCCATTTAATGTTTCAGCAGGAAGTGATGGACAAAGTCACAAGACAGTGTCCACAAACCACAACCTTTTTGAAGAGAAAGGAGAGCCGAAGCGGTATCGAACCGAGGTCCTTCCGCTTACCAGCCTAACGCCTTACCGCTGGGCCCAAAGACCGACTCACCCACCTTTGATTGTTTGATGATCGCTTATATAGCGCTATTCTCCCTCTCTTGAGCAGACTCACGGGGCTCGCATGTGATTCTACAGAGTGACTAGCCTTTTATAGCGCGTTTTTGAATATCCACCGAAGTGGTGTACTTACAGCGCTGCATGGCTGGTGCCACATGAAACTGCTGCCGTCTCGCGCAAGTTCTTGTACACCATACAACCATGCTCCATGTCACATTCATGCAAAGCCACATACGTAAGGTGATGCGTGTTTAGCTGTAACCTGCCACCTGCACTTTTGGCAGAATGACCGGATCTTTTACGTGCTACTGCGGTAACACGGGGGTGGAACGGATACCGAAATAAGAGTCAGCACAGAAAGTCGACCCTGGAGAAGAAAATTCTCCCGCCGCTCCTGCAGGGATTCGAACCCGCGACCTTTCAATCACGAGTCCGGCGCTCTAACCACTGAGCTATCCCCGCCCCCTTGCGCTTTGCAGTCTTACCATGCAGCCTAAAAGCCCGTTCTTAACTGGGCGAATGTTTGTTCGCCGAACATACTTCGGACAGTTCGAGGAACTATGATTCGTTTCTCAATTGAACTTTTAGTTCGCCGAACATGGTTCGACAGTTCGACGAACTTTACTTCGTTCTTAACTGGCTTGTAATGAGATGCAAGCTTCGGCCCGAACTTGCGGCAGACGCGCAGCAGACAGCATAATAAAAAATGTAGGCTAAAGTCAAGTCAGTATACTTTAATCATCCATCACAGGGTAATTCAACTAACTACTATCTCATTCTGGGTCTCAAGTCAACAAACAAACAAATTCCCTCCGAAGCGCGAGTGAAGAACCTAGCGACATCGTCATCCATTTTTATTTTTATTTTTCTTCATCCGGCAGCAGACAGCATGATCCAAAATGTAGGCTAAAATCAAGTCAAGTCCAGTCAGTATACTTTAATCATCCCTCACAGGGTAATTCAACTAACTACAATCTCATTCTGGGTCCCAGAGACAAGGCTGTGCCTCCCACAAGTCAACAAATAAAAAGAAAATCCCTCCGAAGCGAGTGAAGTACCTAGCGACACCGTCGTCCATTTTTTCTTTTTTTCTTCCTCCATCCACAGGAGACCTCTACCACAGGAGAGCTCTGCTCTCAGCCAATCAGAGGCATGATCGCGAATAGGCAATGTTTCCCGTACTGAACATGTTGAGCGAAGCTTGACCGAATTAGTTTCCCGGGATACCAACTATTCGCGAAGCAAAGTCCCCGTTAGAACCACCTATATTCACCGATACTCCAACTAGTCGCGAAAAAGTTCGCCATTAGAACCACTATATCGCCGAATACCCCAATGTTCAACAATGTTCGCCCACTAGACACCATATCGCCGATACTCCAACTATTACAATGTTGCCAATAAGAACCACTTATGCAAGACCCACTATGTTCGAACAAATGTTCGCCCTTAAGAACAACTATATTCGCGATCCACAGTTCGCGAACAAATGTTCCCCAATATTCCGATACTCCAACATGTTCAAATTTCCCATTAGACAATTATTCGAAGACTCCAACTATGTTCGCGAACAAATGTTCGCCCAATAAGAACCAACTATATTCGCCGAATACTCC
>JABMCL010000214.1:1030000-1045000 GCA_018857735.1 Alviniconcha marisindica | reverse complement strand
GTGTGTGTGTGTGTGTGTTGTTTGTGTGTTTGCAGGGGACAGTGGTCAAGCCGTACACGTATTCACACCTTTCTTAGCCGTTCTTTCCCCAACAGCACGAGGCTGCAGGACACACAACAATGTCCGCCATTTCCAGTTTGAATTTTTTTAAATGTCAGTACGCAAAATAGATCTAGAGCTACAAGCAGTGCCTAGGAAGGAATGTAAATGTGGGTCCACAGGATTCCAGACAATACCGGCACAGGGCGGAGAGGTAAAAGGTTAGCGTCACTACAAACTTGACTATTCACCGGAAAACTCAAGTTATTTCAGTCCAGCTGTTCGTTTCATTTCCGCAACATAAAAACACGAATATAATACATCTCAGCACGTCAGTTTCGTGTATTCAGTGTTTCTTACATAATGCCATCGCCAACTATGTCAAAAATATCAACACAAACGAAAGCTCGATTTAAAACATAACTCACAGCAAGAAGAACAGCAACACCGGAAGTAAAGCACAATATACGCGTGTAGTCTGTTTGGGAATCCGACCGTTCGAGGATAACGATTTCGCAGTGAGCGGAAAGTTGTTGTGAATAACGGTGGGTCAGCCTTTTCACTGCCATGTCTTCACTTCAAAAATGGCCAATAAAAGTGTAAAATTTGAAATTCTTATGCATTTTCTTTTTCTTTTTCGCATTAGCATATGAAAAGACTTCCATGAAAACGCACAATATCGAAAGTGATTTGTTGTAGCGGACGGTAAAATACGCTGTTTGCGGACGTGTGAGCGCATTTTTCAGTCCGGAAATGTTCGAGACTGGCGTGCAATGAAGGCCGGGGTTCGTGTTTGGGACACCCCTGCGTGGATACGGCACGCCGAGACTGACTGCGCTGGCGCACGGCGACACAGACAACAAGAATGACGACAGACAGGACCTGCCCCAATTATCGATCAACACCGACTCCGTCAAGGCAGAGCCAAATAAATATATACCTCAATATTTTCCGCGATAGCCTACACTAGGGACGCGTGGTGGGTGTAGGTCACACCCCACACGACTGACCTGCCCTGACTCACGGCGTGTGTGATTATGAGTGAGCAATGGTGCTAATAATGGGCAAGGAACGTGTCGACACAGCATACCGCTGCACCGTGAGAAAGTTGCGAATGATTCTTTAAGACAGACATCCACTGCAGCGCTGATGACAATCTCCATTTAAAACAATGGTTGTTGAAAAAGTAATGAACCCCTTTAGCGCACTTAGTCATGTGCTTGGTGGTGCGGAATGCATTTGGACACGAATAAAAAGGAACGGAGGGTGGGGGGGGGGGGGGGGGGGGGGGGGGGGAGGGAGGGGAAATAGGGGCAACGCACTTTTGGACTTTGGATCCTGACTATAGTCTATGATCGATTCAAGTGCTGTCATCGCCCTGATGTAACCACACTGGTTGACTGGGCGTAAAACACCAACTTATTTATTATTATTATCAAGTGATGTTTGGACAAATGTTGCAAAGTGTTTCGGTTATAGTTCGTGTTTTTTTCCTGTTTTGTTTTTGTTTTTGGTTTTTTGCGAGGTTTTATATTAACTTTAATTTTTATTATTTATTTGGTCATTTTATATATTAATTGATTGATTGACTGATTTATCTGGTATAAGATTTAGGTACAGGACACACGTCACAAAATGATTGATTTATCTAGTATAAGATTTAGGTACAGGACACACGTCACAAAATGATTGGTTTATCTAGTATAAGATTTAGGTACTGGACACACGTCACAAAATGATTGATTTAGGTACAGGACACATGTCACAGAACCTCCAGAAAAAGGCCCACTGTTCCAGACCAATGACAGAAGGCATGCATGGTGATGCTTTACACGGTCACACACAGACGGGCGAACTATTAGACTAGACCAGAATAAAAAATAGAAAATAAAATAGAAAAATACATACACTGAAAACCCCCGCAGATTTACATGAGATAATGAAAAATAAAATGAAAGATGGAAGTAGACGGTTCAACAAAACAATACACACACACACACACACACACACACACACACACACACACACACACACACACACACACACACACACACACACACACATTCACACGAGGGCGCGCGCGCACACACACACACACACACACACACACACACACACACACACACACACACACACACACACACACACACACACACACACACACACACACACACACACACACACACGCACACACACAGATTAATTAATGAAGAGATGAATGAATTCGTGATTGAAAAAGTGAGTTAGCAGATGGAGGATCTATGAATGATAGGTGAATGATCTGGACATATGGATGAATGAAAGAAACGAAGAAAAAGAAAGATGGGATAGACGGTTTGGGATGACAGTATATACCTGTGCGCTGAGCTGTTTTAAAGAGGCCATGGTGATGGGGGGAAAGAAAGATGGAAATAACAGGAGAAAATGAATAACACTGACGTAATGAATGAATGACTCAATCCATCAATTATTGAAACGCTGAAAAAGAAAGAAAAAAGGGAGAGAAAAAAATATCCAAGGAAATTTTGAAATTAAATGGGGGAAATGAATCAATAAACAAACGAATGAACAACTGACTGACTGACTGAATAAAGTAATGAATAAGACGTGGAGGAAGTAAATAAAAGAACGAAATTCACAGGGAAAGAAAAGAACTTGGGAAATGAATGAACGAAGAAACAAACGAAAGAACGAAAGAACGAACGAACGAAAGAAAGAATGAATGAACGAATGAATGAATGAATGAATGAGCCGACGAACAAGGACCACGAGTCTACCAAAAGCGCCTAAAGCTCCAGTCAGAAGGACGAAGTCTCGGCGGCCCGAACCCATAACCCTCAGTCTCACGCACCAGAACAGGGTCAAGGACCCATCGGGGCGAAGATTGAACAAAACTGATACAGTATGGCCCAACCTTAAAGTTAAGCCCTTTTCAGCCTCGCAAAATTATCTATGTTCACAGTACAGGACACACTGAATGGAAAACGGTGTGTAGCAGTGGTGGTGGTGGCCAACAAAAACCTACCTTCCCTTCCTTTCCCACCTACCTTTTCAAAGCCGGAACGCTTCGTCAACAACCGGCTACAAACCTTTTTGTTTCTCTCTCTCTCTCTCTCTCTCTCTCTCTCTCTCTCTCTCTCTCTCTCTCTCTCCTCTCTCTCTCTCTTTTGTCTAAAATGTGTTTTCTTTTGCCTGAAAGAAATTTAATTCTGATGTTTCTGCACGTTTGTAGAAACTGTGAAACTGCATTAATCAATTGCTTAATCGTGCTTATAATATTTGTTTGTGGTATTGTCGTGTTGTATTTGTGTTTGTAGTATGGCAAGGACTGGCTCTTAGATAGATCCAAATGGACCTAACGCTATTATCCTTGAGTATTAAAGTTTTCGAGTTCGAGTTCGAGTCTTCACTGTCTGTCTGTCTGTCTCTCTCTCTCTCTCTCTCTCTCTGTCTCTATCTGTCTATCTCTCTCTCTCTCTAGCGGTGTGTGAAAGAGAGCGTTTCAACGATAAAGCTGTTTTATTTTGTCCACACAAGCCTAGTCCTTTCTTCGCCCCGCGGGTCCTTTTCAACCCCGAAGAGTTTTAACTCCAATGCAATACTGTAAAAGTCTGTGAAAATAAACGTGAATGCAAAGCCTGACACTAAACTGTGCCGTACAGCAGGTCGCGGAGGGAAGAGGAGAAATGGACGACAAAAGGCTACTTCTTGGCTTGTAAAATGGGATCAGACCTGGGAACGGTAATGTTCACGCGGCAGGATAGGGGATAGGTTTGGTCGGGGTTCGTTCATTCTTCTCAGAGGCGTTGACCTGTTGTGAAATGGTGTGCAGAGAAATGATCAAGACCTGTGCTGTGTCGTATCGGTTTCAGTCGTGCACAAACCACCGTCACCACACACGCACACACACACTCACAAACAAAAACACACGCACACACGCACACATGCACGCACGCACGCACACACACACACACACACGACAGACAGACACACACACACACACACACACACACACACACACACACACACACAACACACACTTTCGAAGAGAGAGGAGAGCCGAGGCGGAGTCGAACCGAGCCTAACGCCTTACCGCTGGGCCAAGCCGGTTCACAGGTGGCACCAACAACTTCTTCTTCTTCAAATGTTGCTTTCCGTCCACAGAGACCATAAGAACTATTTGGCATGGGGAGCACCTGAACTCTGACGTACCAACAAGTCACCCTTACATATATGTATAAAAGTGAGTAAGTAACCTAGCAATCAGAGCTCAGGAGCTGTGTGAAGGTCGAGGTGGACGTCCTGGGCTCCCCGTCCATAACAGCCCGTACGGTCTCTGTGGACGTCAGCTAACATTGGAACATCAAGTCCCTAACAATCCGCACGGTCTCTGTGGACGTAAAGCAACGTTGGAACATCAAGCCAAGTCCCGACAGTCCGTACGGTCTCTGTGGACGTAAAGCAACACTGGAACATCAAGCCAAGTCCCTAACAGTCCATACAGTCTCTGGACGTAAAGCAACATTGGAACATCAAGCCAAGTTCCTACAGTCCGTACGGTCTCTGTGGACGTAAAGCAACATTGGAACATCAAGTCCCTACAGTCCGTACGGTCTCTGTGGACGTAAAGCAACATTGGAACATCAAGTAAGTCCCTACAGTCCGTACGGTCTCTGGACGTAAAGCAACATTGGAACATCAAGCCAAGTCCCTACAGTCCGTACGGTCTCTGTGGACGTGAAGCAACACTGGAACATCAATCCAAGTCCCTACAGTCCGTACGGTCTCTGTGGACGTGAAGCAACACTGGAACATCCTGGGCTCCCCGTCCCTAACAGTCTGTGTCTGTGGACGTGAAGATGACGAAGTGATGCTTTATGTCCTCAGATGTCAGTTGACATATTAGGGACAAGTTGTGACCAATGCCGAAGCACGGTGCAATAAATCTTTACGTCCACGGAAACCAGAAGGCTCGTTAGGACGGACAGTCCAGGACGTCCACCTCGACTCTCACACAGCTCCTGAACCATCTGTGGACGTGAAGCAACACTGAACTGAACCTAGCAACTGCTCCACTACCCGCTGCGGTAGTTCCGGGGTGGGAGGAACTGAAGGCACTGATCTAACGAGTGAAGAGGCCGACGCTGAGCAAGGATGGGTCCGTGTGGCCCAGTGGGAGCAGCTGCTGGCCCAGCTCTTTGTCTGCCCGGCCAGACAGGTCATGGGATGGGTCCAGCGGCCTGCTAACAAGACAGCCTGGGTTCAAGCCGTTAGCTAGCTACCAGCTAGCAAGACGGAGTTTTTGTTGGCCACCACCACCACTGCTACACACCGTTTTCCATTCAGTGGCACGGAGCAGGCGTTGTTTGTACGGTGGTGGCAGCGGCAGTGGTGTTATTGTGCTGCTGTTGAGGGTGTGGGCACGGCGGTGGGTTGATGACGGGGCTGTGCCGAGGGGTGGAGCCGTTTGATCAAACGGCAGTCTGAAGCTCTAAGCGGTGATTTTATAATCGTTGGTGAACCTTTGTTGTGCAGGGGGGTGGCCTTGTGACCTGCTATTCTTTTCCTTGTCAGAAATTTTTTTAAGTTAAAGAATGAGAAAGAGAAAAAAAACTTGGGGAGAGAGAGAGAGAGAGAGAGAAGAGGAGAGAGAGGAGAGAGAGAGAGAGAAGCGCCGCACACACCACAGCACGCCACACGCACGCACGCACGCACCACACACACACACACACACACACACACACACACACACACTATCGCGCATGTCTCACAGACCGATTCCAAAATCATATTTCACAAACATTTATTTTTCCAAACAATTGTGAAAAAATGCCTTTAACAATCGTCACACTCACATTCACTTTTACATGCATGTCATACACACGCACACACACACACACACACACACACACACACACACACACACACACACACACACACACACACACTATTTTACAATTGTCAATTGTACACAGAATGAATCTCGCATAAAGGCCAACCAATCAGAGTAATCCATGGAAAGCTACAATTTTGTCAATTAAAAGCAAACAAAGAAAGTAAAATTGCAGACTGCACACATGTAAGCGTTAGTGAACACCGTTCTAAAAACCGTTAAAAAAACAAATTTAAAATGATGAAACCGAACAAGAAAAGCATCAACCCATAATGCTAAATTTCAAAATTAAAACAAAACAAAAAACTAAAACTTTCTTTACAGTTACATACACACATCGAAAACGAGAAAAGGATTAGAAAATGTTATCATCTCAGAAAGATGGAAATAGAAATCTACAGTAGCTGTGATGGATTTTCTGCTTTCTTTAAAAGCCAGCACCAAGATATACAGGTACAAAAAAGAAGCTTCCATTCTGTGGTAGGCCCACCTAAAAACACCTTGATGCTCTACCTTCTCTCAAGCATTCGTTCAGGCACTGTACAGAAATCAAATCCAAAGAACAGACTCTCGCCATGTCATAAACATACTGGGGAAAAGAAAAAAAAACACGTTCACACACACACACTGACACAATGTGCTTTACTGCAAAGCACTTCACTTCAATAACTATAAATAAAACTGAACACAAAAAGTCATTTCATCGCTTGCAAAATTCAGCACGGTACAGTACAGCGTCTTCAATAAATTATGTACATGAAACAAATCATAATTATTTCAACAGCTTTATATGTACACGTGTACAAAGCAATGTACATTCATAGTGTTGTCTGTGGTCCCTCCTTTTTGTTTTGTTTTCTTCCGTGTAACGGTAGCAAACAAAGTGTATCATGTGATTTGACTCCAAAAATGGTGCCGTCCAACCACCGGCAGTACACATAATTATATTCATCATGCTGTGTCCTTTAAAGTCGAAGACGGGCGCAAACATGACACCCACCTATTCATCCATAGCTTCCTCCACCCCCGCGGAAATGAACAGCTTTTCTTGAAAGAACCGAGTGTATGCTACTACTAAAACACGAGAAAATCTGTCAGAATTCTCTTTTGTGGTTTCCCTACGTAAATGCACACAAATAAAAACTGAGGTGGAAAAAGTCTCTCATTCAACGACAGTGGAAAAACAAGCGGATGTGTGGGTATTGTGTTTTTTTTTTATGCCGCTGTAGTTGGAATGACCTCTTACGATTGAAGAACCGCTGTTGAATGTGATAGTTACTGTCGCCATAATTTAAGGTGTCTAGATTAGTTATGTACATACATACATACATACATACAAACCAGTCGTGTATCACAGCTTTCCCAACCTTTGATGGCAAAACACGGCAAGGGGAAGAAGAAAGAAAAGAAGAAAAAAAAAAGGGGGGGGGGGGGTTGGGATGGCTTCGGAGAGAATCTTTGGGGAGGTGAGGGAGGGGGTGGTGACGGGTTGGGGTGAGCGGGGTGGGTGAGGTGGGGTGAGGGGGTGGGTGGGGGGTGGGGGTGAGCGGGGTGGGGGTGGGGTGAGGGCATTGAAATGCTGTGTTTCACCGTGACACATTCTGCATATACAGCAGCAGCTAAACAAACACAAAACCAAAATCTGATTATAGAATGTTGCATAAGATCTACTATGCCTTAAAATCGACTCTCGTGCGACCTATTGACAAAAACAATATGCAACCCTTTCCAAAAAAAAAAAAAAAAAAAAAAAAAAAGAAGGAAAAAAACCCCGAAAAACAACAACAATCCTTCTCAAACAAAAAACAAAAACAAAACAAAAAACTAATGAAAGATCAGTGTCTGTGCTTCGCCACGAAAGGAGGTTCGGTGATCAACGTCACTCAGTCAATGTTCTCACATTCCACACAAGCACACAAACACACCAGTACAACAAGCACCGACTCACCACTCGAGACGAAAACTCAGCGTGTACAAGATGCGAGTGAAACGTGAGTGTGAGAGAAAACGACTGGACACATGCATGGAGGGACGAACAATAATGGTTTGTGTGTGTGTGTGTGTGTGTGTGTGTGTGTGTGTGTGTGTGTGTGTGTGTGTGTGTGTGTCTCTCTCTCTCTCTCTCTCTCTCTCTCTCTCTCTCTCTCTCTCTCTCATCTATATATATATATATATATATATATATTCACACGAGGAATTATTTAGAAACTAGAAATAAAGCTAACAACATGCTGATGTTGGCGAAGGGACTACTTTGGAGGAAACACCGGACTATTTCGGGGGAAACAGTAGACTACTTTTGGGGAAATAGCAGACTATGTTTTGGGGAAACGGCAGACTATGTTTTGGGGAAAACAGGACAGTGGGAAGCGTGTGATAAGCAGGAGGAAAGTACCAGACCAGTATGAACAATGGAAAACGCCCTGATGAGCAGACAACCGTTGGAACACGCATGAGAATTGTCACTAAAATGATTATGCATATGAGATTTCGCGTTGAGTGAGTTCTGCGGTGAAGATAACTCGCGATACAAAAGATATGAGTTTGTTTGTTTTTCTAATCCCTCCCCCCACCCTTTGCGCTCCCCCACCCCAACCCCCAACACACACACACACAAACACAGGAGGAAATCGGGGGGAACGGGTGACACTTTCACGCTGACTATAAAAAGACTACAGCGGATCGATTTGCATACCCGACGTTTCATTCACAACTGATATGTTGTTAATCTTTCTCGGGTTCCATTTCACGCCCCCTGTTCAGTGAGCTCCGAGAAAGGAACGACACAAGAACAGTCGGCGTCAGCACAGGGCCGACGCCACAAACCCTCAAAGGCGCAGTCACATCATCAATTCAAAACCCCGAAAGGGGGCTGGCTCGGTGCTTTTTTTTTTCTTTTTTTTTTAAATCCCCCTTTAACAAGAAGAAGAAAACTATGAATGAAATCTCAAGTTCCATACTCAACTCAACGAACGACACGGATGACGTGTTGCTTTCAACCGGTGGTGGTGACATACCTCTTACGTCATAGCTCACATTCAACGGTAATGTTCAAATCGTGACTCACACAGCTTAAAACAAAAAAACAAAAAACACGATGAACAAAAAACGCCAGTTAGCATTCAGCGGATGCAGCTCCATAAAGACTGATGTGCTGCATGCTAAATGCGCACTGCTTGCACTGAACGCAGATATTCCATTCTGTTTACGATGGCACAAGTTAAACGTACATATGCAAAGCATTTCAGAACTGGAGAGAGAGAGAGAGAGAGAGAGAGAGAGAGAGAGAGAGAGAGAGAGAGAGAGAGAGAGAGAGAGAGAGAGAGAGAGAGACAGACAGGCAGAAGAGAGACGAGAGAGAGAGAGAGAGAGAGAGAGAGAGAGAGAGAGAGAGAGAGAGAGAGAGAGAGAGAGAGAGAGAGTACCAAACCGGGAAAATACATTTCAAAGCACGTACTACAGCACACTATGAAGGTTGTGGAAAAAGGAAACAACTGACGCCTTAATCCGTCCACGATTACACACAATTATCTCCAAGACGGCTGGGATACAAAATAATCGCATCAAACATTTCAGCCTTCTTTAATATAAGTGGGTAAGTAAGTGCGTGTGCTGACATGGTTCCCATTGATCAGCTCTGTGTTTTTTCAGCCGTAACGATCGACTACAGCACGCTCCGGCAAGCACTGGCCTACAACTTTCCTGCACGTGTCGCACTGAGGAACGCAGAAGCGTAGCGTACTCTGATTGTGGAATGTTTCGAGAGTGTGGAAATGTCTTCTGTCAGTATTGCAACAGACTGAGCAGGGGTTAGGGTTAGGGGTTGGGGTTAAAATCGGAACAGCGTCATTCATTTTTGTAAACTAAAAGCACAGACACACCACACCACACCACATAACCGACGTATTCAGGTCGCCAGACTCCACACAAAATTAACACTTTCACTGTCCCATCTGCCAGAAAGACGTCACAGGACGTCCTGTCCCGTCTCCCAGAAGGACGTCACTAGACGTCCTGTCCCATCTGCCAGAAAGACGTCACAATTATGACGTCCCGGCAGCTCTGACTTCATGCAGGCTCAGGAAAGACCATGTTCTAGAAAATGAACGTTTCTGGTTGGACTGACCGGTCTGCATGAGTCCTTTGGGAATCGTAAGGAACTGTCTTAGCGGCAGACATTCTTTGGTAGGGATATGGTTAATACAGCGGCAGAGAGAGTAACTGTTTCACGCACAGCACTTTCCTCTCTCTCCCTCTCTCTCTTTTTCTTCTTCTTCTTCTTCTACTTCATTTTTTTTCAGTCCCTAAAAATGTTCAGTAACGGAAAAGAATGAAATTCCCTTTCAGTGTTGCTTTACGTCCACAGAAACCGCAAGGCTTATTAGGGACGGGGAGCCCAGGACTCAGCCACCTCGACTTTCACACAGCTCCTGAGCTCTGACGCTATGAATGAAAACAAGCACATGCGTTTAAGAAATCAACCGAGCTTGCAGGCTATGGGGTTATAATTTCAGACGATTATTTCTGAGGCCAGTGAGACGAATCGCATGTCACTGCTGCTCCCCGAGTCCCCTGCAGCTACTCGACACAACGGTACGTACGCAGACAGTCTCCGGATCAATGCTCAATACCACCTCGTCGTGCCTACGTGCTGAATTCCTGACGTGATTCTATCCACACACCAGCATGCTGCGAATGTCACCTCAATCCCCCCCCCCTTCCCCCCCCCCCCCCCCCCTCCCCTTCGCCCCCGCCCCAATGGCAAGTGGAGCACCTGAAACCCACGGCACTCTACCTTTGGCTCGGATCTCAGCGCCACGGCCGCCATTAGCAGCCTTGACATAATCAATTCCGACCAACACCTACGCGCGCGCCAGAAACAGCGCAACGTGTCTGTCGGGTGACAGTTCTGCCGAGCTTTTTTTAAATATTTTTTACTGAGCACTGCATAGTTTGGGGGTGGGGTGGGGTGGGGTGGGGTGGGTGACAGTTCTGCCGAGCTTTTTTTATTTTTATATTTTTATTGAGCACTGCATAGTTTGCGGTTGGGGTGGGGTGGGGTGGGATGGGATGGGGTGGGTGACAGTTCTGCCGAGCTTTTTTATATTTTTTATTGAGCACTGCATAGTTGGGGGAAGCGGGGTGGGGGTGGGGTGGGGTGGGGGGTTGGAGGGGGCTAAGTTGGCGTGTCAAGTCAAGAGGCTGAGCCGTGTAGCACCAGCAGGTCAGGTCGAGTTGATTGGAGACACGTCAGCGGCCCTTTTGTTGTAAGTACAGCTCATTCCGACACCCCCCCCCCCCCCCCCCCCCCCCCCCCTCCCCCCATCCCGACCTCCCGGCGTAAAGTCTGGCTTCAGTTAGTGTGGCGCTTTTATTGGGCGCGCGTGTGTGTGTCTGGAACAAAAATGTTTTCTTTTGTTTGTTTGTTTGTTTTTTCAAGTAAAAACAACATTACAATAGCTCTCATCGCTGCCCATCTGAATGCAGACTCATTCATGGGGTGGGGGGTGGGGTGGGGTGGGGTGGCCAGTGCAGAATCGGGCATAAGTTCACTAAACCCTTTGTTCTAGGAGGCCCCCCCCCCCCCCCCATCTATCTTCTAGGACTTCGGTCCTTCCTCCCCCCCCCCACCCCGAACTCCAGTCCAGCTGTCTAACCAAAGTACCACAGGGCTTTGAAACTTACTCGGCAGTCCCCGTGCAGAGACACGCAGTCTGTTCCCACCGGGTCAGTTTTTCTGTGTACCCCCTCCGACACCTGGCGGGCTGGGTAGCACCGGTCCGCACGTCCAGCATAATCAGATTTTGGCCCGTTTTCCCCCCCTGTTCTCTGACGACGCTGGAGCCGCTAATCTGTGGAGGTGGTGTCAGACAGAAGGGGCCAGCGGAACGCGGGGCCGGAACGAACAGACGGAGGAACAAAAGCAACCTTACCACACCTACATCGGAAACTCCACGCTTTCCCAGCCTGTCAAACGGACTGAGACTTACTTTAGAACTCCACCACCACACGTCACTGGCGCGAAACCTGCAGAGTGCAGCTGAAGGTGAGGAAGAAGGGGGCTCTTTGGGAGTGGGGAGGGGTAGAGTGGGGGGGGGGGGGGGGGGGGTGGTGGAGTCGGTTTTGGGTTGGGTCCAAGGTTGTATTTTAAATGGCGATTTGCTGAGGTAAAGCCCCACACCCTGCACGCCATCAGAGCAGATTAGCTAGCCCCCGTGAGCGTGAGGGGTCGAAGGGTCGAACCCCCCTTCCTCCCCAACCCCCCGCCACCCCTTCAGGACAAAGCACAAATTGGAGGGTCTGTGTTTACATGAACATAATTAAGACGGCTGTTCCGAAGTCGTATAACACGACATTGCTTGAATTCTTACTGGACTTAGCTCTCCCCCCCCCCCCCCCCCCAGATGGATTAAAAACAGATTTTTCCCTTTCTCCCTTTGAAGAGCCTTTGCCAGGTTTGCGAGCCTTTGCCAGGAATGGAGTTTGCTGCCTGTTGTCCTTGCTGACTTCCAGAGCAAGCTGTGACGATGTACATACATGCACAAAGAGTCGACCGGTTGACCTCGGTCGGCATAGCTTGAATTCACACCGGTTGGTAAGGAGCTTTAAACAGCTCGAAGTGGCCGAGACACCATTCTAACACGCCGTCACAGAGAAAACATTTTTCAAGAGAAAAAGGAACTGAAGAGCTTCAAGGGACTTGAACTCTAGCCTGTCTGGCGTAATGGGCTCAGTGGAATAAAACCAAGAGGAAGGGGAAGGTGGGGGTGTTTGAGGGAAGAGGGGGTGTTTGAGGGAGGAGGGGCTGTTTGAGGGAGGAGGGGGTATTTGAGAAAGGAGGGGGGTTGAGGGAGGAGGGGGTGTTTGAGGGAGGAGGGGGTGTTTGAGGAATGAGGGGGGTTGAGGGAGGAGGGGGTGTTTGAGGAATGAGGGGGGTTGAGGGAGGAGGGGGTGTTTGAGGAAGGGGTAGTGGTGGTGGGGGTGATGGGACCCTGTGCCCGGAAAGTAAGAAGAATGACTGGAACCAGTACAAGTCATAAGAGTGGAAATGTCACCATTATTATACCCCTCCCCCCTTAAAACAACAACAACAAACCTTTTAAAAAGATATAACGCCACAAGCTTGCATGCTCTTTTAAGTGTATAAGCCGGGCTGGGGGGGGGGGGGGGTTGCCGAGCAAAAACAACAACAACAAAAAGAGGACGCGAATACAAATTCCACTGCAAGTGAACGATCAATAATAAGTCCAGCAACAGGGTCGCTGCTGCATTGTGTCAGAGAAGAGAGAGGGTTGTTGTGATGGTGATAGAGTGGGGGAGGGTTGTGATGGTGATAGAGTGGGGGGAGGGTTGTGATGGTGATAGTGGGGGAGGGTTGTGATGGTGATAGAGTGGGGGGAGGGTTGTGATGGTGATAGGGTGGGGGAGGGTTGTGATGGTGATAGGGTGGGGAGGGTTGTGATGGTATAGGGTGGGGGAGGGTTGTGATGGTGATAGGGTGGGGGAGGGTTGTGGTGGTGATAGGGTGGGGGAGGGTTGTGATGGTAATAGGGTGGGGGAGGGTTGTGATGGTGATAGGGTGGGGGAGGGTTGTGATGGTAATAGGGTGGGGGAGGGTTGTGATGGTGATAGGTGGGGGAGGGTTGTGATGGTGATAGGGTGGGGGAGGGTTGTGATGGTAATAGGGTGGGGGAGGGTTGTGATGGTGATAGGGTGGGGGAGGGTTGTGGTGGTGATAGGGTGGGGGAGGGTTGTGATGGTATAGGGTGGGGGAGGGTTGTGATGGTGATAGGGTGGGGGAGGGTTGTGATGGTAATAGGGTGGGGGAGGGTTGTGATGGTGATAGGGTGGGGGAGTTGTGATGTAATAGGGTGGGGGAGGGTTGTGATGGTATAGGGTGGAGGCGCAGTTGTTGGTACAGGGTGGGGTCTTGTAGTAGGTAGCTCCAGGTGCTAGCATTACATTAACCCACTTGCGCTTTCCTCCCAACAAGTTCTGCAGCTAGAAACTCCAGCTACCTAGCATACTCCCTACCCCACTGTTGCCATTTTCTCTTCTTCTTTATCCCTTTTTTTCTGAACAGAGCGCTTGCGCGTGGGTGTAGTAAGGGGTCTTTTGATGGAAGTGCGATTGACCATGCGTGACTTACTTTGCTGGGAGAACTCCACTACCTGGATGTCTGACGATTGAACGTGCTACCTACCGATCGAGACACACACACACACACACACACACACACACACACACACACACACACACACACACACACAGGGGTAGTTTGAGGGCTTGCGACGTCAAGAAAAAAAAGCGTTGGCGTTTGAAGCTATGTCAGAACAAATGGAGAAAGAAAAAGGACGGAAAAAAGAGGGTGGGGCGAGGTGGGGGGGGGGGGAAGGGGGGGGGGGGTCGCGGTGCAGGGGCATGAACACGCTGATGGTGCATTGCAAAGCATTACAGCGTAATGCAAACAGGCATACTGATTTCATCGATCTGGAATCAGATCATAACGCCTTTGATTTCGCCCCACTAAACCGCTGCCATCCGGAACAAGTCGAACTGATTGAAACGGCCGGGACACGCTGAAAGCGGGGCTCTCCAGGTAGCACGACTGTTTCGGTGGGTGTATTTTGTCAGCGGGCCCAGCCAGCCTTAAAATGCCAGCTGTATACATTTCCACTTCCTGTTGTTTCTGTGTTTCCGACGTCGTGGCACAAACAGAGAACGTGTCTTTTTAACGCCCACTGCAGGAAGCTCACAGCGCCTGCTTAACTCAACTGCCAAAAGTGCGGCACTTTTACGAACGGAAAATGCTTCAGCTTGGTTTTCAGTCCTAACTCAAAACAAAGACACACTATTTATTCCCTCCGGTGAATCCCATCTCCATTTCACAAGTCTCTCTCTCTCTCTCTCTCTGAATCTTTCTCTCTCAGCCTCCCTCTCTCCATCTTTTGCTCTCAGTCTGTATTAAGGTACGACCAACAGTTCCTTTAACATACTGTTCCCTCCAGTGAATCCCATCTCAATATCACAGCTCTCTGTCTCTCTGTCTGCCCCCACTGACTCCCTTT
>JABMCL010000214.1:1022500-1025000 GCA_018857735.1 Alviniconcha marisindica | reverse complement strand
AACACACAAACAATAATGTGTCCTTTTGGTCGTTCAGGGAGAGGCGAACTAAATCACTATTCAACCCCTATTCCAACGCCACGCCAAAATGTAAACACTTACCAAAGAGAGGTACAGTCTTGCAAGGCAGATTTTTTTTTTTTAAATGCTACACTGCAGTGATACAGATGATTTAGATAAATCTGGTCTGTACCACATTTTATCCACAATTTCTTTTACCTTGATCTTTTCCAGGGCAGACTCAAATTTCACCTCCAATACGGGAAGGTAACAAGACAGACATTCAGATCATAGTCATTACAGCCGTTCCAATAATTACGGTGGCCAAACTTTACTCCAACACCTGAAACTCAAATCTGGTCACGTGGTTACCATTTTCAAGCTCATAAAGCTTCTAGGAAGCGCTATCTGTCAAGATATCGTCACAGCTTTCGTCATAACCTGTCGCCTGTCAGCGAATTGGGTTCATCCGACTGATAGCACGACTTATCGGGGCCTACTCTTCTGACACAAAGGTAATGGGAATGTTGAGACGGCTGATATTGCCGCGGGTTTCTCGAGAAGAAAGAATGAACGGGACCCTGCGCGCATGCTTCAGTGAATGGACCGGCAAGACCTCATGGGCTCACCCTTCTCTACGACTTGGCAGTTTTATCTTGGTTTCGTCCTTCGCTTTTATCCGTACACCAGCCCATTGTACACAGGCATGCAAGCCGAGTCATGTTACACACATAAACACATGTTGACATAATTACACAATTATGCTGCTAGACTGATGATATGTAAAAACCCTCCCCTCCACCCCCACTCCCAATCCGGTACACAATGAACAACATCGGCTAACAACAACGAACAACATAGGCTAACAACTGACAAACTCATGCAGGCTTCTTCCAGCACAACATCTCGACTTCATCAACAAAATGAAATACACAGCAGTGAGATAAACTCATTGGCTGGGGCGGGGAGCGGGGGGGGGGGGGGGGCAATGGAGGAAGGAGTGTTTGATCAAGCTCAAACCCCTCCCCCAACATACATCCCCCCTCACCCCTCATCCGCTTTTCCCTCTCGCCCCCTCCGAAACACACACACAAACATCATTCAGACGCTTGAAACAGCGAAAAACAAACACACAAACATCATTCACACGCGTGAAGCAGCGAAACACACACACACACACACAAACACAAACATCATTCAGACGCTTGAAACCGAAAGAAAAAACACACACACACAAACATCATTCACACGCTTGAAACACCGAAACCTTGACTTGCAGTTGACACGTTTCTCGGGTTCGCCACTGACCGCTGGTCCTTCTGTCACCACGCACCTTCGCTGCTTTCCGCCACGCACTGACTCGCTGTCTCCTCACTTTCAAAGGACGCCCAACGTCAGTAGTCAGTTTGACCCCCCCCCCCCTCCCCCAACACACACACACCCTACACCCCCCCTCCGCCTGCTGAAAAACCTGAACCAGCTTTGAACACGTCTGTCTGTGCGGCCCGGTCACTGGCAGCGACAGACTGAATGGGGTTCGTCCTCTTTCTGGCGCCACTGCACAAGCGTGGCGTGTAAAGACCGATTTATTTCCTTTCAGTTCGGAACGGTCTGTGTTTGCCTCTTCTCTGAGAGGTCCACTTTCTGTTGCGAGCTGGTCTCGTCAGTCAAAGGAAAGATCGATTTTTACATATTATATATATATATATGTACACATCCTTCACTCTTTCCTCGCCTGGGTGTTTTCCGAACGAGCAAGAATCAGAGAGAGAGAGAGAGAGAGAGAGAGAGAGAGAGAGAGAGAGAGAGAGAGAGAGAGAGAGAAAAAAGAAGAAGAAACACTCACTAGTCTTGATCTCTGTGTCTAGAGTTCACACCACCACCTCGACCTGTTTGTTGGAACCACTGCGCGTGCATGCACAGAGTCGCAAAGCGCCGACAGTTTTAGCTCTGTGGAGTGAGAAGTAGTAGCAGTAGCAGTAGTAGTGCTCGTGCGTTGCTCCGCCGTCATCACTACCTGCTTTGTTTGTTTGTTTGTTTTTTGCTGGAGTCTGGACACAACACCGACAATACAAGCACAGCGATTGGCCAGTCTGAGTACTCTACAAGCACAGCGATTGGCCAGTCTGAGTACCCTACAAGCACAGCGATTGGCCAGTCTGAGTACCCTTCCACAACATGGAATCAGTCACCAACGAACACAAGAGAGAGTAAAAACAAATATATATATAATTATTTAAAAAAAAAAAAACTATAAAAAAGAAGAACAGAAGCCGAGCGACGACACACTGTACACGAGTGGTCAATATTAAAGTATAATATTCAACAGTATAATGGACGAACTGACTGGAATCACAGAAAGTCTTGGAACTGGAAGGAAGGAACATGTCAATTTATTGGGGGGAGGGGGGAGGAGGAGAGGAGCTGGCGGGGTCGGTGGGTGGGAGGGGGCAGGGGGGGGGGGCATAATGTTCCTTATCTTTTGTAAACAGTTCCCAAA